>RJWJ010001737.1:0-119662 GCA_004363605.1 Indri indri
CCCTATCCAGGAGTATACAAGAGGTGCTATATCACCATTGTTTCTTAAAGCTGAATAGTACTCCATGGTATACATATACCACATTTTACTAATCCACTCATGTATTGATGGACACTTGGGCTGTTTCCACACCTTTGCAATTGTGAATTGCGCTGCTATAAACATTCGGGTGCAGGTGTCTTTTTCATAGAGCGAATTTGTTCTTTGGGGTAGATGCCCAGTAATGGGATTGCTAGATCAAATGGTAGTTCTACTTGCATCTCTTTAAGGTATCTCCATATGGCTTTCCACAGAGGTTGTACTAGTTTGCAGTCCCACCAGCAGTGTATGAGTGTTCCTATCTCTCCGCATCCACGCCAACATTTATTGTTTTGGGACTTTTTGATAAAGGCCAGTCTCACTGGAGATAAGTGATATCCCATTGTGGTTTTGATTTGCATTTCCCTGATGATTAGAGATGTTGAGCATTTTTTCATATGTTTTTTGGCCATTATTCTGTCTTCTTTTGAAAAGTTTCTGTTCATGTCCTTTGCCCACTTTTTGATAGGGTTGTTTGATTTTTTCTTGTTAATTTTCCTGAGTTCTAAGTAGATTCTAGTTACCAGCCCTTTATCAGATTTGTAGCATGCAAAAATTTTCTCCCATTCTGTAGGTTGTCTGTTTGCTCTTGTGACAATTTCCTTGGCTGTGCAGAAGCTTTTTAATTTGATCAGGTCCCATTTATTTATTTTGGTTGTTGCTGTGATTGCCTTTGGGGTCTTCTTCATAAATTCTTTGCCTAGGCTATTTTCAATATTTTATAGTTAATTGATAACTGCTTTATGAGTCCAATTTAGGGAATATTAGGTACCCAGGCACTAGTCTCACCTTTTTGTTTTCCAATACGAGTTTGTTACTGTTAAATAATTGTCTCATTAAAAATAATTTTAAACAATTACAAATATATACTAAAATTTTTAATTAGAAATCATGGCCTTAATAGAAGGCAACAACCATACAACTATAGATAATCATGAAAAGAATATGTGAGACACATAGAAAAGAATATGCTGAAAAATCCAAATGGTATAAGAAAAGAGGCAATTATATTGTGATATTTGGCTAAGGATCTTAAGCAATTTCTTAGATGGGAAATTTAGCAGGTATCCATATGCTTAATTAAATGTTCCAGAATTAATGAATATAATTTCTTCTCAGCAGCACATGGGACCTTCTCCAAGACTGATCACATCTTAGACCACAAAATGATCTCAACAAATTCAAAAAAACTAAAATCATACCATGTGTCTTCTCAGACCCCAGCAGAATAAAACTAGAAATCAACCACAAGAGAGGCACTCAAGCCTACACTAAGCCATGGAAATTAAATGACCTGCTGCTGAATGATTATTGGGTCAAGGATGAAGTTAAGATGGAAATAAAAAGATGGAAAATCAAAAGATTCTTTGAACTGAACAACAAAGGGGACACAAGCTATCAAAATCTATGGGAAATGCCAAAAGCATTCCTCAGGAGAAAATTCATAGACTTAAACACTTCCATCAAAAAGACAGAAAGATCACAAATTAACAACTTCATGTCACACCTCAAGGAACTAGATAAGGAAGAACAAACCAAATCCAATGCCAGCACAAGAAAATAAATAATGAAGGTCAGAGCAGAACTAAATGAAATGGAAAACAAACAAACAAAAAATACAGAAGATTGACTAAACAGAAAGGTGGTTCTTTGAAAAGATAAATAAAATTGACAGACCTCTTGCTATATTAACCATCGAAATACCATCATATTTCACAGACCTAGAAAAAATAATTCTACACTTCTTTTGGAAGCAAAAAAGAGCTTAAGTAGCCAAAGCAATCTTAAGCAAAAAGAACAAATCTGGAGGCATCACATTACCAGACTTCAAACTATATCACAAGGCTATTGTAATCAAAACAGTATGGTATTGATACAAAAATAGAGGCATAGACCAATGGAACAAAATAGAGACCCAGATATAAGACCACCTACCTACAGCTAACTGATCATTGACAAAGCAAACAACCAGGTACACTGGTGAATAGAAGCCTTATTCAATAAATGGTACTGGGAAAATTGTATAACCACATTTAGAAGAATGAAACAGGACTCATACTTCTCACCACTCACAAAAATTAATTTAAGATGGGTGAAAGACTTAAATGTAAGATGTGAAACCATAAGAATTGTAGAGGAAAATGTAGGAAAAACTCTTCTAGATATCAGCCTAGGCAAAGAATTCATGAATAAGACCCCAATGGCAATTGCAGCAACAAAAAAATAAATAAATGGGATTTGATTAAAATACAAAGCTTCTGCACAGCTAATGAAACAATCAACAAAGCAAATAGACAGCATACAGAATGGGAGAAAATATTCAAAAGTCATAATAACCAGAATCTACAAAGAACTCAAGCAAATTAGCAAGAAAAAAACAAACAACCCCATTAAATAGTGGGCAAAAGACATGAACCGAAGCTTTTCAAAAGAAGATAGACAAATGGCCAATAAACATTTGAAAAAATATCCTGCATCACTAATCATCAGGGAAATGCAAACTAAAACCACAATGAGATATCACCTTACCCATGTTAGAATGGCTTATATTAATATCTCCAAAAACAAAAAATGCTGGAGTGGATGCAGAGAGAAAGGAACACTTCTACACTGTTGGTCAGACTGCAAATTAGTACAACCTCCATGCAAAACAGTACAGAGATTTAGTAAAGAGATAAAAGTAAGCCTACCATTTGATCCAGTAATCCCACTGCTTGGTATCTACCAAAAGGAAAGAAGTCTTTTTATCAAAAAGGTACCTGCACTCAAATGTTTGTTGCAGCACAATTCACAATTTCAAAGATGTGGAATCAACCCAAGTGCCCAACAATTCATGAGTGGATTAATAAAATGTGGTATATGTACACCATGGAGTACTACTCAGCCATAAATAGGGTGAATATCAATGCCTTTTGCAACAATATGGATGAAACTGGAGACCATTCTTCTAAGTGAAGTATCTCAAGAATGAAAAACAAATTCCACATGTACTCATTATTAAATTGGAACTAACTGATGAACACACATGTGCACAGAGGGAAGTAAAACTCAGTGGAAAGCAATCTGGGGGAGTGGGGAGGACAGGAGGGGCAAAAACCTTCCTAATGGGTACAGTGAACACTATTTGGGTAATGGGCACACCTATAGCTGTAACTCAAGCATTACAAGAGTGATCCATGTAAACAAAAACATTTGTACCCCCTTAATATTTTTTTTTTTTTTTTTTGAGACAGAGTCTTGCTCTGTTGCCTGGGCTAGAGTGCTATGGCATCAGCCTAGCTCACAGCAACCTCAGACTGCTGGGCTCAGGCAATCTTCTGCCTCAGCCTCCCGAGTAGCTGTGACTACAGGCATGCACCATCATGGCGGGCTAATTTTTTACATATTTTTAGTTGTCCAGCCAATTTCTTTCTATTTTTAGTAGAGACAGGGTCTCACTCTTGTTCAGGCTGGTCTTGAACTCCTGACCTTGAGCGATCCTCCCACCTCGGCCTCCCAGAGTGCTAGGATTACAGGCATGAGCCACTGCACCCGGCCATCCCCTTAATATTTTTAAATAAAATAAATATAAAGGAAATGTCAGTTGGAGATTGTTTCATTCATTCATTAGTTTGCTTATTTTAAAATATTAATACATAAGGATGTATTGAGGCATTTAGGATAGAGGAAAATATTATTTAGTAATTATTATATAAATTAATTATTATTAATTATTAACCATCTACCTACAGGGATTGCTTTTAATCTTAATAACAGTGGTTTATAGATCTGCTCATGTCAAATAACTACTGTGAACATCAAAATATTAATAATAATATTCTCATTGTGAGGAAACTAAGCCAATAGATAGCAGGGTCAGAATTCAAACCCATGTTTCTTTCTCTTAACCTAAAACTGATAAATGTTTCACTTTGTCACATATTCATGCAATGAAGATTAGATTCTAAACTTAAGCATTTAAATTTTCATGTTTAAAGGAATCTTAAAACATGAGCTACTTAAAACATTTCTCCACTTTTGATATTGTAAATCTAGTATTTACTTTTCAGTCCACTGAATTAGTCACTGCCTGAACATACTTATTTTTTACTGTCTGAACATTGCACATTCAACCCCTACCATAATACTTAAATAAGCAGGGTTATGTTTTAAATTTTCGGTCAATGTGATCATTGTGATGTAGTTAATCAGAAACATGAGATCTAGTCATTGATGACTCAGTACTCTGATGACAGGGTAAACTTTGCCACAAAACTGCTGTTGGGGCAATAGAACCCAGGATATGATGCATATAGACATGAAATGCTGTCAACCAGACTTTTAAGAAAAAAGATTCATAAAAAGTCATCACAGAAGGAACACCCAGGAGTTTCTTTATAAGTTTCTGATGTCATCAAGCTGTCCATTGAAATCACACTCTGCAGTTAGAATAGTAAATCTCACTAACAGATTTCTTACTCACTTGGGTTTACAAAAAAAAAAAAAAAAGAATATCTATTGTTGGAAAAGTGTTTCATTTTATTTTACACAAATTAAATAAATGTGTTCCCTTTTAAAAGAGTATATTATTTATGGTAAAATACTAAATTGAATAAAATAATATTCTAAGGCACTCAATGCCTTGAGGTACTTTAAGTGGTACCATAAAATAGGTAATTTAATCAACCAGAATCAGTTTGAATAAACCAGCCTAAAAGAAAAATTCATATGTACTATACAACACATGGGACTGTTTTAATCATTAATTAATATATTAGGTATTATATATTTTATTTTTCTCTAAACTATCTTAGGTATTCTTTTATTCACATATAATTTTAGTAATGTTATTTATAGAAGCAAAATTAATAATATTTTATTTAATTAAACATTAATATATTCTTATATTATGAAATCATATTTGTCAAACTGTAATTCCACCTTCCTTTTCTAAAGCCATATCCAATATGTATCTACTTAGTTACTTTAATAACTTTAAACCCCAGTTATTCCATGGCATTCTGTAGTGTTAGCTGTATACACACAACTCTGGGTTTTTGAAGTGTTAATAGATCAATTTATCATTGTTATTTTATAAACTTAGCTTTGTGTTTACTGAACCTATTTTCTAAATTTCATTAAATATCAAGGTAGGTCCATAAATCATCTGTACCTAATTGATGAACAAACCCAGATCTTGATTACTGATAAAGACTATTAGCTATGTGTCTTCATCAATTTTGGATATCCATGATAATTATACATAAGGAAAATAGAAATTAGAAATTAGCAAAGAATCTACTTTATTGGAATTGGGAAGCCTTCAGAGGCAAGAAGAGAATGAGGATCCACCTCCAAGCCTAGCAGGAGCCTGTGTTTGGAAAGTCCAGACTATGTTTACTTTTGCAGCCTGGTCTGCAAAAGTAAACGTAAGAGAAAAGCAAAAATAAAACAAATCGAAAGAGAAGCAAGCGATAAAGCAAAACAACCACCACAACAATAAACACCTATATAAAGACTCTATGTTCAAAGTAACCAACACTTGCTCTCAAATTAGCATCTGCAATAATAGAAATAGAATTTCTTGATGAAAGAATGCCTTACGAGATATAGGATTGAACAGTCTTTTACGACAGGATGCACCTTCTCCGACCTATATTACTGGCAAACCACCGAGAGAAAGCCCTTATACTGGGACCAGAGGCACCAACCTCATACAGGAGACAAGCATATTTTTTCATACCTGGGAAAATAAAACAAAAGACAGAATTAAAGACAGAAACAGACATGCACGTCTTGCTCTCCAGACTTAGTATAATCCTTTAAGACAATTCTCCAGTTGGGCTTCCCATAACAGGGGCTGTGCACACCTTCATAGGCCAACTAGCACAGAATTGCTTCTGATGCCTTAGGGCCCTGCCTTCTTTCAGCTAGCACATTTCTTGCCTTGGCTGACAATAACAGCTACAGATTTGGATTGCTGCCCACAGGAAACCAATAGCCCTGGTATAACAAGACTGGGAAGAAAGAATTTCTCTTGAACTGCTGACAGATGGAGAAGAAAAGGATTAGTTAAAATATAACAATTTGAAATGACTTTAAGCTTAAAGCCATCTGCTTTTCTATTCATAATTCAATACAAGACTTCCATCAACAAATATTTGTTAAGTTTATAACTTGTGGTAAGGCATAGATTTTAGGTGCTGAGAATTCAGCAGTAAACAAAAGAGAAGTAAATCCCTGTATTCATGACACTTACATTCTATTGAACTTGCTTTAGGCCTGTTTTACACAAGCCTGAAGCTATCTTTTTTTTTTTTTTTTTTTTTTTTTAGCTTCATTGAGATATATTTCACATACCGTACAATTCATCCATGTGAAGTGGTGAACTCAATAATTTTTGGTATATTTGCAGAGTTGTGGGTATCATCACAATCTAATTTCAGGACATTTTCATTGTCTCCAAAAGAAATCTCATACCCATTAGCAGACCCTGCCCTTCCCTCTCCATCCTACTAGTTTAAGGCAACCAGTAATATAATTTATGTACATATAGATTTGCTGATATAGGACATTTTATATAAATGGAATCATAAAATATGTGATCTTTTCTTTGACTTAACATGATATTTTCAAGATTTATACATATTGTAGCATGAATTTGTATTTTGCTCCTTTTTGAAGCTATCTGCTTGTATAGTTATTAATGTAAAATGAGACTTGTGCTAGTTTATGACCTTTTTAGACTTTCCTATACTCCATAGAAAATTTCAGTTCTAACTGAGCATAACGCTTTGAATGAGATGGCTTAATTTTAGAACTAGAAAACATCCAGAGAGCATCTAATCAACTTACAGATAAGTAGATAGATAACTGCAAAAACAAAGTGGTTGGCTGAAGGTCTTATAGCAGAAATAGGCCTGGAACCTATCTCCTCACACTCCTGGCTTGACTGTTTATCACAGGGCTTACTTGGTGTGGATTTTGATAGTCTTTTATTTATCTTTAGGATTCTGCAAACTCTTTAAATTGAAGAAAATGATTTTAATTCCTTTCAGTTTATAGACTATTGGATTTTCCTATAAGAACAAATTTTTATTTGTTTCTCTTCTATAATGTGAGGAAAGAAACGGTATAAATCTAGCAAATAAGATTTTCCTGATCATACCATAATGATCATTTTATATTATTCTTACGAAAAGTATTACAAAAATAGCTCACCCATAAAATTGTACACCTTATAATTTTCACTAGAACCTCTCTCAATTTAATGGGCCACCTATTGAATAAATTTTAAAAAGGTATCAGCCAGTAAAATACTATCTATCATCTATATCTGTCCATCTATTTTTCTAGCTTGCCTGAAATCATACAGAATATATAGTTTAAAAATCATATTGAACAGTGCTTGAGATTATAATGTTGGGAAACAAGATTAAAGTTTTTTAATCTTTTCAGAATCTATAAATCATCTCTTTAGCTTCCAGATGAATTAAATATAGCAGAGTATATGTCATCTAAACAGCATCCAACACAGTTTTTTTTTTAAAAGTATTCAGCTTCCACTAAAGTCCACATTCCTAAAGTAAAAGGTGTATTTGAAAACTTTAGATCTGATTACTCAGAAGTATCTAATGAAATTCCCTGAAATTTTCTTGAACTTTATTTAACCCTTATCCTGAAATTTTCTTATGGTCCTCATATTTATTTTATGTTTTATTTTCCATATGGCTTCTGGTGTTGTGGCATTTTACTTTCGTTTACTTTCTTTCAACTAAAACCTCTCTTCTCCTTTTCCCAACAACACCAACCATTAGAATCTTTAGTGTGTGTATGTGTTATGTTTAGATTTTCCTTCCTCTGATTACTGTAATATAGTGCAGGTATCATGTTCAGAGTTTATATTTCAAAATTACACCTACCTCTCCAGAGTGCTGGTAGGTGCCTGCCTCAACATGTACTTAGAATTATTTATGTGGTATTCATTTTAACTGACTTCCTATTTCACCACTGAAGGTAGAACTTGAGAAGTTTTAGGAACTCCATCTAAACTTTTGGTTCCATTTGATATATGCAAAAAGTGCAGGAATCTCTTACCTATATATTAATACGAAGTTGAATGCAGCTATTATTTATGTTGGTTATTTTTCCATATTTAATAAACTCTTAAATTCTAACATATATCTTAAGATCTATTTTCATCAGTTCTTTAGGTATATATTAAGAACAAGAAAAGCTGATGTGGTAGAGAGAGATAAACAGTAGAATATTATGTGAAAGAGATTTGAACGCACATTTCAAAAGAGTTAACTGTCTTTTAATTGCAGCAAGGATTCCCAATCTCCATGACCTCATGGACAGTTTTTCTCTGTCCTTCTTATCAAGGCCTCAAGATCTCACACAATTTCTCAGGCCTAAGGCATATGGAAAACAGAAGTCCTAGGCCAACCGAGCTATTTGGTGCTGAAAGATTGGAAGGGCTCTGATTCACACGAAATATTTATTTTATAACAAAAACCTGTTTCTATTGAGTCCAGCAAAAAGCAACACATAACAATAAAATATATTTTGGTTGGCAAGCTGGGGACAAATCTAGTATTGTTTGCTTGGATTTTAAAGTTATCTTTTCTGCTTTCTGAAGGGTTGCCTCTCTAGTGTCTCCTGGAGTGTAGTGTGAATACTTGGACCCTAGCAACATTATTAGTGTTCTCTATAGTTCCCAACCCTGAGGCCTTCCTCAGACTTTTTAGGAGTTCCTAAAAGACCCCATAGGCTCTGTGACCTCACAACTAGACATTAAAATTTTATAAATAAATGGATTGGATTTCCATGGTTCTTTTCTTATTATTTTTTTAAATCACAGCAAAATAATTATATTTTATTATGGTTTCTTTAAATAAATTTTGTATTCATATTTTGATAAACTTCAATTTTATAGGACTGTATTTATAGGAATATTTATAGGAATGTATAGAAATAGGTAATATGGAATTAGGAGGAACAACTCTGGAGCACCAGATGCTAAATAAGATGAATGATAAGTAAGGTGACCATATTCTTGGTTTGCAAGTTTTCCTGGTGCAATTATTAATACTAGAATAACCTTAGTCCATTTTTGTATTGCTAAAAAGGAATACTTGAGGCTGGGTAATTTATAAATAAAAGCAGTTTGTTTGGCTTACAGTTCTGCAAGCCATACAAGAAGCATGATGCCAGCATCTGCTGCCAGTGAGGGCCTCTGGCTACTTCCACTCATGATAGACGGTCAGGGGAGCCGGCGTGTGCAGTGGTCACATGGTGAGAGGTGGGAGAGGTACCAGGCTCTTTTTAGCAACCAGCTCCTGTGGGGACTAACAGAGCAAGAGCCCCCTCCTTCCTGCAAGGATAGGACAAAGCCATTTGAGGGATCTTTGTCCATGACCCAAATACCTCTTGCTAGGCCCTACCTGTTAGGGATAAAGTTTTAGTATGAGATTTGGAGGGATGAAACAAACCAGCACTATAGCACTTTCACATGAAAAAATGTTCTGATATGAACAATAAGGTATATGGTTAACCATATGCATTTATGCATTCATTTTTCTCAACACTCTATTAGCTACGCAGAGGCACTTTTTTTGCTGTTGCTCCTTTTGTGAAACTTTATTGATTTCAACTGTAGGTACCACACACGATCTTTGAGAACCGATGGATAATGAGCTTCATTTACAAGCAGTCCAGTAAACAGAGCATAGTAACTTCCTCTCTACCACCATCCCTAACATTTCCCTAGAAAATCCCTCTTTTAAAAACAACTTTATTGAGATAATATTGACACATAAAAATTGTTGATACTTGTGCAACTTGATGCTTTGATATACATATACATTGTGAAATGATAAAGTTAATCAATATATCCATTACCTCTACATAATTACCATCATGTGTGTGTGTGTATGTGTATGTGTTGAGAAATTTTAATTTAAGATCTATCTTCTTAGCAAATTACAAATATATAATATAGTATTGTTTACTAGCATCACCATGCAGAGGTACTTTTGAGTGTTGCCCCAATAGATCTCCATTTCAGGTAAACAGTGAAGAGTTTTGGTTGCTTTGTTAGAATCTATTACTTCCTTTTCCTGATTCTTCTGCTCTGAGTTTCCTTTGGACTGTAGGATTCAACCTTTACCCATGCTTAGTCAATTGGTCCCAGCTCCAAGAGTACCCCGATTGCTGTAAACCAATAAGATATGGTCTTAGGATGGACAAGTAACCAACCAGAGCCAACGAGATGTGATAAGCCCTCTGTGGGATTTCTGGGAAAGAGAAGTCTTCTGTTCTTCTTTGAATTGGTCACTGTGATAATGTAAGCCTAGAGCATCTGAAAGTCTGACAATGGAGCCACTACAGAGGAAGAAGCTCAAAGAGATGCCTCGAACGATAGCATTTGAGACCTGTATCAAGCCACCTTTTAAATAATTTGAAGCAATAGATTAATTTTTGTTTAATCCAGTAGTTCCCAACTGCAGGTGATTTTGTCCCCTAATGGATATTTGAAAATGGTTGGGGACATTTTTCATTGTCACAACTGAGAGGGTAGGGTGGGAGGGTATTACTGGCATCCAGCAGGTAGAGGTCAAGGATGCTGCTAACTTCCTACAATGCACATGACAGTCCCACACGACAAAGAACTACCTGACACAAAATATCAATAGTGCTGAGGCTAAGAAATTCCAATTTAAACCACTGTGGGATAGATTATCTGTCATTTGCAAAATTAAAGATACTAAATGATACAAGGCTCTCTGTGGAAAAGAAGTCTCACCTGTAAATCATTGATTCCATTAACTTATTAGATTTTTAAAAAATAAGTCAGATCACATAAGTTCTGTGTTATAAAATCCCCAGTGGCTTTCCATCCCCTCAGTATAAAATCTAAAATCCTTATCATTGCCTATATCAGGAGTTGGCAAATTTTTTTTGTAAAAGATCTGTGCTTTTCTTTTTTTTTTTATTTTTTTTATTGTTTGTTATTATAGGGGTACAGATGTTTAGGTTACATATGTTGCCCTTGCCCCCCCTTCCCCCCAAGTCCCAGTTTCAAGCGTGTCCATCTCTCGGATGGTGCTCATTGCACTCTTTGTGTATGCATATATCCGTCCCCGCCTCCCCCTCTCCCTTCCCCCTCCCCCTTCCTCCTCCCCGCTGCCTGACATCCAATAGATGTTATTCTTATATGTACACTTATGTGTTGTTCACTTACTACCAATTTGATGGTGAGTACATGTGGTGCTTGTTTTTCCATTCTTGGAACACTTCACTTAGTAGAATGCGTTCCAGCTCTATCCAGGAGTATACAAGAGGTGCTATATCACCATTGTTTCTTAAAGCTGAATAGTACTCCATGGTATACATATACCACGTTCTATTAATCCACTCATGTATTGATGGACACTTGGGTTGTTTCCACACCTTTGCAATTGTGAATTGTGCTGCTATAAACATTTGGGTGCAGGTGTCTTTATTATAGAGTATCATTTGATCTTTTGGGTAGATGCCCAGTAATGGGATTGCTGGATCGAATGGTACTTCTAATTGTATCTCTTTAAGGTATCTCCATATTGCTTTCCACAGAGATTGCACTAGTTTGCAGTCCCACCAGCAGTGTATGAGTGTTCCTATCTCTCCGCATCCACGCCAACATTTGTTATTTTGGGACTTTTCTACCCAGATTTCGTTACTCTAGCACATGCACTCTTATGGACCTCCATTTACTCTGCCCTCTTTGCTGTTCCTTGCACACAAAAAGTGCATTCCCATCTCAGTGCCTTTGCACAGGCTGTGCTCTTTACCTAGAATGCACTTTTTTCTCACCTTTGAATAGCTGGTTTCCTTTACCTTTTAAAACTAATCATTCTCTTACGCAATCTAAAACATCCTTTCCTACACCATTCCTCTCTGTCCTCGTGCAGTGCTTTATTTCTTGTCTAGCACTTATCACTATGCACTGTGTTTCAGTGGTTTGTTTTTGGTCTCCTCTCACTAGAATGTAAGCTTCATGAGAGAAGACACTTTCTGTTTCCTTCACTGATGTATCCAGAATAGTGCCTGGCACAAAATATGTAATCCATGAACATTTTTTTCATAAATGGATTATTGTTCTTTATATTATTTAAAATTTCTATTTCTTTTGGCCCTGATTTCAAATATTATTTAGAGGTTCATGATTGGGAGTTGGTCCTGATCTGTCAATTCTGATCATTTGGAAATTTCTTCAACCTCTAATATTTTTTACATTGTTCTGCGACATGACTGTTGCACAAAAATCCTCTCTGCTAGTGGTAAAAGTCTTCAATCTGGCTGATCTATATTCAGTATCATTTTAACCATTAATAAACTTCTGTAACTCTGAAGCTAAGGTAATCCTTATTTAATCTTTCTAATCCTCATGTCTTATAAGGAAACAGCGGTGCCCTGACCAGCTCCCCTTACTGTATCTGCTGGGTTAGCTTTTAGGAACTCATAGTTGCTCTGCGTTTCCAGAAAATTGCCCTCAGCTGATGGGAAGCACGTTGGTAAGAAACTTATTCCTGAGGAAGTTGCCCACAGCCAATAACTAATGACTAATAGGGAATAAACACAAAAGGTTAGGCCTCTTATCACAGGGAGATCATTCTAAGGTACAGTCTGTGCTTAACTCTCTCCCTTCAGAGTTTTCTCTACGAGCACCCCTTAGTAAATCATGTACACCTAGATCTTCATCTCTGATTCTGCTTCTAGAAAAATGAATCAACTTTACTAAACCCAACAACTCTTATACAGTGCCCACAGTAAATAGGTGCACTAAGATAGATCAACCCTAACAAACTCAAGACCGTAGCATTATGACATGATTGGATGTAAAGACCTCACTTTTATAGCACAAAGTAAGATGCCTTCCATTACTGATAATCCTCTTTTAGAATGTAGCAGCAGCAAAGGTTGATTAAATTATGATATGCAATTCTTGTGTCTAGCAATATGCAGCCTATGCTCCCATTAACAGATTTTGATGCTCAAATGAATAGCATGTTTAAAATTAAATTTAATAATATAGATTCAAATATATATATATGTATATATGTGTGGGCTTATACGTGGGTTAGTATACACACATACATTGTTTTCACTAAGAGGGCATAGAAGCAATGACCCCTAATAGCAATGAGCATACCTTATCTCTAGACCTTAGTTTCTAATATAATTCTCCAATAAGAGGAACCAGGGCTTTTTGGAGAAACGACTGATTCTAAGACTGAGGACAAGATGAACCTGTAGCATGTTGTAGTGCAGAAAGTAAAATGACCACAACAAAAACAAACCATCAAAAAAACAACAATGGGGGTATGTCTAAGCAGCACGTAAACCACCTGAAGGACTGCCAAATGGCCAAAGCTGGAACAACTTGGGCAACAAAGTAAATAAAATAATGTTGGAATATAACCCAAAGTGTAAAATAAATATCTATGAATTCATACTGATGTAACAAACATAAACAAATGAAAGAGAATAGACAAATCTCCCCTGCAGAAGAGTTTCGAATATTCTATGTAGATACTCCCACCTCAAGGAGATACTCCCACCTCTTAAGTGCAGGCTATGCATAGGGACTTTCTTCCAAACAGTATAATATGGGAAAAGAGAAAAAAGAAGTTTACAGTGAAGAAACTTGGCAAACCCTATCTCAGTCAGATAATCGAGGTTAACAGGATCAGTGATGCTATGTTGATAGTATGTTAATGTGATCTGATACAAGGAGAATGGCACTTAACCTCTGTGGTCTTCCTCCCCAAAAGTCCTGCACATGAGAAAAACATCAGACAATTCCCAATTCAGGTACAGTCTGCAAAGTAGCTGACCTCCCAAAGCTGTCACAGTCATCAAAAATAAGGGCAGTCTGAGAAACTGTCACGGCCAACAGGAGCCTAAGAAGACATAAAAACTAACTGTAATGTGGTATCTAGGCCAGGTGCAGTGGCTCATTGCCTGTAATCCTAACACTCTGAGAGGTCAAGGCAGGAGGATCGCTTGAAGTCAGGAATTCCAGACCAGCCTGAGTAAGAGTGAGACCCCCATCTCTACAAAAAATAGAAAAATTAGCTGGGCATGATGGTTTGTGCCTCTAGTGCTGGCTACTCTGGGAGGCTGAGGCAGGAGGATTTCTTGAGCCCGGGAGCTTGAGGTTGCAGTGAGCAAATGATGATGCCACTGCATTCTAGCTGGAGTGACTGAGCAAGACTGTGTCTCAAAAAAAAAAAAAAACAAAAAACGAAAAAACAAACAAACAAAAAAACCAAATGCAATGCATCTTGATGAGATTGATTCTAGAACACAAAAAGGACATTAAGTAAAACCTAAAGAAATGCAAATAAAGTACAGACTTTCACCAATCCTTTAGCATTATCTTTTACATTATCTACCATGTTTGGTTAACAACCAAAATATTTATTGTGATGTTGTAAAAGTTCATAATGCTCTATGATTGTAGAACATTTTCATTGAATTTTAACCCAAGTATTTTATGTGTTTCATAGAGAATAGAATTTGGTACGATGAAAACTAACATTTCTTGAGTATTTGTGCTCTGCCATGCTCTAGAATCTCGTGCCTTGATCCGGTTCCTCCTTACCACACCCTAAGTGATCCATAGGTTAACACATTTTATAGAGGTAGAGATGACTCAGTGACTATAAGGCAACCCTAGTGAAACATCAGTAGAGCACAAAGTAAGATGCCTTCCAGTACTGATAACCCTATTCTATATAATAAAATGTAGCAGCAGCAGTGAATGCTCATTAAATTATCATATACAATTTATGAGTTACCTTATGGAACTGAGAAAAAGCAGATTCTTTTATCTATAGTACTCACTATTCTATCCCCAGAACCCAGAACAGTGGTAGGAAAATTGAGGGCCCACATAAAATATGTGTTGAGTAAGTGGATGAGAATAAATGGCCTTATCTAAATTGATACAATTACTCAGAATAAAATCCAAAGTTATTAATATTACTCTTGCCTACAAGGCCCTATCATGAGCTCCTCTCATGGCAGGTGAAACCTAGGCTGCCCTAAATGAGAAGCCCTGTAGGAAAAATATTTGCCTAGGAGTCCATGGCCACCCAGTGTAGTGACATTAACATAGAGGGTATCAAATCATTGAATCTCCAATGAGCTTATTAATGGGCCACGAATAAAAGAGAAATTTAGACAAATTGGGAAAAGCATTTAGATTTTCTTAGACTTCATTCTCATTAGTAAATTACTCTGCTCAGAGGAATTATGTAAATGAAGGTTCTGATTTTATAATGTATGCAAATTCCTATTTTTCAGGAGTCGATTCAATCCATTCATTGCATGGTTTTCCTATTCACCAGATTGTGTAGTTTTTATGTTGACTGTAACACAAGGAAAAAAAACAATAAAGCACCATGCTATTGAGTGACTTCATTTACAAACAGTTTAAAGGGAAACATAAAGATAGAAACCCAAATGCAGACATATTTTGAAGGAATACTATACAATTACCAGTGAGTGCAAAGAGGAGACAGTGTCTCTGATATACATCAAGAAGCAAAAAATAAGTTCTGTCTGGAAATTCCATTTTATTATGCAATGTATTTTAAGGATATATGGGGAGTAGATTGTAAATATAGAGTCTAGATACAAGTGTTACATAAACGGAATTTTCATTATTGTGAAATCACTGCTTGAGCACTTGCATACTTTAAAAAATATCATAGAACAAAAATTTTTATAGCATTTGAAGTTAGTCATTTTTTAGTTCTCTAAATTTCCCCTTATTTTTAAGTTTAAGCCTATTCTAAAGTCATTTTAAATAAGTACATGAGAATAAAGTTCATTGCTTTGAAAGTGCTAAGTTAATTTTTTGTCAATGTTAGTGGTATTCTTAACTTTTTTAGAATTAAGAATATTTATAAATTATTCAGATAATAGTTTATTCTACTAACACACATTAAGGTTGAGTATATGGGATAGAAGTCCAACTAGAAAAGATTAAACTAAACCAAAATAGATATCTTAATACTTACATCTTTGATAATTTTTTTTTTTTTTGTACCTTTCTTTCCAGTTGTTTCTACCTGACAAAGATAATTTTCTTCATTGACCTTTCTGGATTAAAAGCCAATATGATCAGTTTCCCAGCCTCCTTATTTTTTTGTTTTGCTTCCTTTTATTAAAGTTGATCCAAGGATTTGAATTAATGACATGCTGACCTCCTGCTCCAAGAAACTTCCCATTGTTGGCAACAGAAAGAAAGGATAGAAAGCAGGAAGAAACCCTTCACAGCCTTTTATGCCCATGGATATGAAACAGACCTCTGTTTCCCCACCTTTACATCTGTTAATTTTGTCCCCATTAACCCACAAACAAATTCTGGTGGCATCCAAAGGAAAACCTTTTTGCTCTTGATTGGCTAAAATCAGAGAAAGCATGTTTCGAAAAATAACTCACAATCTTGAAAGAGCTGGTGGTGACACACCAGAAAGCTAAATCGGCATCCACAAATCTCCAAAGAATAGAGAGGTGTACTGAATTCAGCAAAAGGACATTTCACAGGGCTAATGTTACATTAAGTAGAGGCAGAGAGAGATATGCTTGCAGCCATCTATTCATACACTTGCTGAGCAGATATTGCATTAGGGCTAGAGACACCTCAAATTCCATGCTCTTTCAGAGTTAACATTCTAGTAGGAAAAATGTAGGAGACTAACAATAGTCAATGGCACTTGAGAATAACAGTAAGAATGAGAATACTAATATCAGAAATAATAATAATAACTGCCATTTTTTTAGTGTCTGCCTTATGTCAAGCACTGAGTCATATTTTTCATCTTATTGCTCTCACATCAAACGTTAGAGACGATATTTACATATGAGACAATGATGTGAAGAAATAGTAAATAGTTTACCAAAGATATGAAAGGTAGTAAGTGGTGGAGTCAGGATTTAAATCTTTGGTCTGTCTCAGTCTGAAACCTAGGCCTTTTAACTTTCTTAAACTGCTTTTCAAAACTAGCCAACAATTTAAGGTAGAAAACAAATCCTTTCCTAAAAAAGAAAAATATTATGTCTCCTTTCTAGAAATATAATACCTAGAGGGAGGACAGCATTTACACACAAGGAGACTTAATATCATTGTGGTTAATAACAAAAATTCCGGAGTCAGACATTCTGAGTTGAAACCTAACTCTGCCACTAACTAGCTGTGTAATGCTGGACCAATTACTTAACTCTTCTCTACCCCCATTTTTTCATCTATAAAAGGGATTATAACAGTACCTTCTTTGGCTTCTTATGAACATTAAATTAGTTGATACATGTAAAGTTTATAACAGTGCCCAACTATAAACAATCAACAAATATTAAGTATTGTTATTTTTATTAATCTGTACTCTCTGAACTAATCGAACAGACCTAAGTAGGCACCGTATTTTTAAGAAAATTTGTTAATAATACTTCTATCTCTCCCTGAAAATTTCAGTTTCTTATATTCCTGTGTTTCCTCCACTCTGAGTAAGTATTGGTCATTCATCTATATGTTTTTTCTTCTTCATTTCAATGGCTTCTCTTAAATTTTTAATCTTTCATTCTTATTCTTCTACCATTATGTTCTCTTTTTTTTTTGTTTTTTGCTTTCAATATATATTAACTTACTTTTTATTCTCATCACAATGCCATAAAGTAGATTTTGTTATTACCTCATTTTACATGTAAGGGAACTGAGGGCCAGACAGGCCAAGTCACTTACCCAAAATTAAACAACTATTAGTTTGCAGAGCCAGGATTTGAATCAAGGCAGTCAGTAGAGTCCAGGCTCTATCTTTGAGAAGCACCCAACTCATCTCCTGGCCCATAGCGAGTACCTAACAGATATTTATTTCCTTTTACCAACTTTTGTTGTTTTGTTGACTTTTGATTTCTGAGACTCATCTGATACTTTGCCTCACTTTTACTTTGACACTAATAACTCTATGAGCACTAGAACCCATAACCATGGTGGAACACAAATCTTTCTGCAGCTATACTAGGCAGCTAGCCCCAGAAGCTCAGTTCTGTTCAGCTTGACTAATCCCACCTGCTAATCTTTTTTTTTTCTAAATTTCAGAATATTATGGGGATACAAATGTTTTGGTTACATGGGTTGCTTTTGTACTGCTTGAGTCAGTTGTAAGTGTGCCCATCACCCAGATAGTGTACATTATACCCATTAGGTATGATTCCATCCATCCCCTCCTTGCCTCTGCCACATGCAAGATTTCTGTTGAGTTTTACTTCCATGTGTGCACATGAGTGCTGATTGTTAGTTACAATTTAATAGTGAGTACATGTGGTGTTTTTTTTTTTCCATTCTTGTGATACTTCACTTAGGAGGATGGTCTCCAGTTCTAGCCACATTGTTGCGAAAGGTATTAATTCATTTTTTATGGCTGAATAGTATTCCATGGTATACATGTACCACATTTTATCAATCCACTCATGAATCGACGGGCACTTGTGTTGATTCCACATCTTTGTGATTGTGAATTGTGCTGTAATAAACATTCTAGTACAAGTGTCTTTTCAAAAAAAATGACTTTTTTCCTTTGGGTAAATACCTGGTAGTGCAATTGCTGGATCAAATGGTAGTTCTACTTTTAATTCTTCAAGTTATCTCCATACTACTTTTCATAGAGGTTGTACTAATTTGCAGTCCCACCGGCAGTGTATGAGTGTTTCTTTCTCTCCACATCCATTACCAGCATCTTTTGTTTTGGGAATCTTTGATAAAAGCCATTCTCACTGGGGTTAGGTGATATCTTAGTGTGGTTTTAATTTGCATTTCTCTGATGATTAGTGATGTTGAGCATTTTTTCCTATGTTTATTGGGCATTAGTCTATCTTCTTTTGAAAAGCTTCTGTTCATGCCTTTTGCCTACTTTTTAATGGGGTTGTTTGATTTTTTTCTTGCTGTTTTGCTTGAGTTCTTTGTAGATTCTGGTTATTAGCTCTTTATTGGATGTCTAGCATGCAAATATTTTCTCCCATTCTGTAGGTTGTCTATTTGCTCTGTTGATTATTTCCTCAGCTGTAGAGAAGATTTTTAATTCTTTAATCTCTATATTTTCACTTTCTTCTTCTTTTGTCTCCATTTCAAACTTTTAAAGTTGATTTATAATTTATACTACAATTTTTACATTATTTTTCTTACATTGACCCTACTCTACAACTCCCGCTATTCAGTCAGCATTTTATAATGTTCATTTCTTCCATTTTGGGGGGTATCAGTACAGCATCTAGCACAGTGCTGTGCACACAGGAAAGAAGTGCTCATTTGCTGATTAGGTGAAGGAGCCTTGTGTATCATTATTTTATAACTTTACATCTGCCTTTCAGAAGAGGAAGTAAGAAGATAAGGAACAGGAGGTTTTCCTTTATTTCGTACCTTTTTTCTTTCCTCCATTTTATTTTTGGACTCAACCTTTTTCTGTAAGAGCCTTATTATATTGTATTATGTTACTCATATTGTATTTTATCTTAAATGCTGTATGTTCTTTCATTTTGGGAAGCATTTACTTTGATTTGTATGAACTCTTTTCACTTTCAAATCTCTCTTTTTTTCACTGTCCTTTGAACATATTACAAGTGAACATGAACATTTTCTGAACTGTAATCCAGTGCCAAGGTGGAGTGGGTTCTTTTGACCACTGCATTGTTATAACAAAACTCACACCGTAATTTTCCCTCAAATGACATCAGAGGATTTTCTGTCCAAAGCATGAATATCTTTGGATAAAGGAGTCAACCAGAAGTGAAAATAGATGTAGGAAAATTATGTATTATACTTTGTAATGTTCGTATTCAGCACATTTTAACCCAACATCTGTCCCTTAGAGGTAGTCACACGTATCTATCAATCTTCAATAGTTGGATATCAAAGCACAAAATACTTTGAAGCAATTGATTTGAAATTCCATAGAAATAACAATTTTTACTTCAGATGGTATCAGCCTATTATAATTTTACTTTCATAATAGAATAAAGGTATATTCCAATGTACCATCTAGGTGATTTATACTACATGGAAAACACCTTCCTCCAAAATCACCATGAAAATCTCTATAATTAAGGCCACATTCGAGTGCCAGCTGAAATGTGTCACTCACTGTATGTTAACCATCATCTCAATGCTATCCCAGGGAAAACATGAGGGTTAAAAAAAAAACCCAAAAAACCTGAAACAAAAAGCAGCAGGGCCTCCCCAGGCTGTCTCCTTGTCTGCTGTCTGCAGCATGGTCCTCAGACCTGAAGCACCAACATCTCCTCTTGACCAACACTTCTCAAACTTGAGTATGCTTGAGTCAACCTTAATTCAGGAGCACTTCTGTAATAGCATGCTTCCAGTTAACCCTAAGGCTGTGGCCACATGCTCCCCACTTTGAGTAGCAAAGGTTGTAGAAAATCAAGACTAACTACTGTTGATGTTGTACTTTAATATCTACCCACAATGATGTTTTTTATGACAGTACAACTTTAATATGTGCATCTATGAAGTATTTTGAAAACAGTAAATCTTTATTGAATATACATTTATGAAATAAAACTCGGAAGCAAAACCTTCTTATTAGAAGAAAGAGTTAACTGATATAGTTTTCTAAAGCATGACAATCACTGTGGAAAAAATCAGAAGAATTTTTATCAGACTGTTAAAAGGAAATGCATGTATTCACTGAAAAATGGCACACATGGTGTTAAGGCCATGATTTAATTCAAAATTTCACTTAATAGCCACATTCTGCTAATGATTAAATTTTTTTATGAATTCCTGAAGAGTTTGAAAAAAAGTACTTGCTTTTAAATGCTTATAAGTAGGCTAATTTTTTTCCCTCACAAGGGAAAAACTAGTAAAATCAAAACATTTGGCAGTTACTAAGTTGTCAAAAACTTTGAAATCTCTATCTTAATACATTAAGAATGTGCAATTGTTTTGGCAATTCTACTCCCTACTCAGAATGAAACAGTTACTTTTACTACCTGATTGATTTAATACCTGGTAGATGTGGCATATCCTGCTAGGCAACATTTTGTAAAATGAGATATTATTGTGTCAACAAAATATCTGTAACACATTCATATACAGGAGATTTTAGAGTTTTTAGAGCAGCAAGAGTCCTTGCAAATTGCATGGTACATTTCCTCCATTTACTAAGAGGGGAAATCAAAGGTCCAATAAAGCTAAGTGATTTATCTAGAGTCCCACTCAGCTAGCAAACAGCAGAGCTAAGAAGAGAGCCCAAATCCCTTGATACCTAAGATTTTTCTCCATAATAGGTTGAATTTTCAGCTTATCTGTGTTCAGTTTTTCAAAAGTCCAGAAAATAATGGTGATGATAATGATAAATGGGTACAACATAAGAAGGGCCTACACCAGAATTATATACTTGCTCAATTTTTCTTGTTTCTGTTTAAATGGGATTAAAAATATTTACAAAAATATGCATTGACTATGAAAAGAAATAATTCTGATGGCAAGTTTTCAAATAAGTAATGATTGGAAATAACTTATCTTGAAAAATTAGAGGCTATAGGGGTTAAGTTTGAAAAATAAAATCAGAACTTCAATGCAAATATTTGAAGCACAAATATTATTTTTCTTGTTTTGAGTGTCATAATTAAAATAATGTTCACATAATTAAAATTATGACAACTCTGGATTCTCGTCCGCCCCTCATAGCAGAAAATCGAGCCTTTTCGCAGTATACCACACTATTGATAAGGACCCCAGCCTTGCCTGCCCTGGCTTGTGGAATTCATCCTTCTCCCTGATGGCCTGCTAACATGGCCAGAGACTGAGAACTCAGGTGGACTTCATCAAGTCAAATTTATGCAATAGTTGGCTTTCCCATAGCCTCTCTTTGTGGTTCATCGTTCTCCAGTTCTGAAATTGTTCCCTTGGCTAAAGTTCAGAGCAGTTCAGATACCTGGTACAGGGCCACAAACAACAGAAATTGCCACAAGGCTGAAGCTCTGTGTCAGGCAAAAATCGAAGTCCGGAAGTCAAGTTGGCTGTAAGGCAAGGTCTTTTTCAATGCAGCTGCTCATTCTTTGGGGCAGTACCCCTCCCAATATTAGGTTCATTAAGGAGGTTCCACAGAAAAAAGAATTTCCTTGAGCCTTAACTATGACAGATTTAAAGAATAGATTTTTCAATTTGCCTATTTTTTAGTTTTTCAAGCTTGTCCACAATCACAGATCAGAGTAGATTCCAGCACAAATCATAATTATGCTCAAATGCAATCCTCCCTAGGACAACATTGGGCTGAAGTCCCCAGTCCAAAATCTCTCTTCCATATTGGGGATTGTCTTCTGCACATGGGCATGCCTGCTGATCTTCATGATAGCAATCTCAATGGAACCCTCCCTGGTATTCAAGATATTGTAATAATTCTCAGTCTCAGGGAGAAAGGCTATGGTTTCACTTCCCTTGCAATGAGAAGTCTCTTTGGGCTCTTAGGTAAAATTTTGGCTGTAAATACTATTGAGAGTGGGGTACTGCCTAAAACCATACACCACCAGCACATAAACCCTAGGCTCTTGAAATGCTCAAGTATCCTGACATATTCTTTTCAGAATAGCATAAATACATATTCTCCTTACATCTGTCTATATAACTGAAGCGATGGGGAAATCTGTTTCAACAGTGAAAAGACATATTTCAACAAAGTGTATTATTACTAACTTTTAAATATCAGTTCCACATCTAGAAAAAAATAATTTAACATTACATACTCACCGCAGGTAGATACAGACAAGAATAGCTATAGATAGTTCTTTAGAAGACTGAAAATAAATTTGAACAATTGATAGCAAAAGAAACCCAGTGTAAGAGGAAAGATAAATTTATAACTATTATGAAATATTTTGTTTGTTTCCTTAACTGATGATTGAGTTATTCATACATTTAAAAAGGTTTATTAAGCATCTACTCTATAATAGAAAAGACATTTTTTCTTTGATTAAAATTCTCTATGTGTATACTTTTAACTATAATTATCTCTTTTAGTTGTACTAAACATTTCGAATTCTCCTTATTACCTTTATGCAATTTAGGAAAGCTAGGTTCATTGACTTTGTGTAATGGACTAAAGAATGCATTACTGTATCCTTGAATTAAAAAAATTGTTAAAACCTCAAAATATTTCCGTATTTTCACCAATTCAAATATTTGAAAATTAAATTTGGCATCTGGCTGATAACATCTTTCACCAAAGACTGCATACCTTAGAAAACTGGGTATGATTTCACTCATTCAGTAAGTACTTACCGAGTATCAACTGTTGCTTTGCACTGATGTAACTGATGAGATACAACATAGAGTAAGACACCTGCAGGTATTAAAACTGAGATTCAGAGACTCGGAAATGGCTCTAGCCCCCATTGAATTATAAATTTCAGTGTCCTATAGGATGTAACAGTGTGTGCTATGCAAATTTCAAACTAATCATAATTACTCAGAAATTTTGTGTGTAGTTTTGGTATGTTTGTTTTTCTCCAACTACACTATTCTAGTTATATCTGGCAGGACTACAATAATTAAGCAAATAATGAGAGATAATTTAAAAGATATTTTGAATGTGATTTAGAGATCTAAAACATCAGTTTAATAAGTTTAGATTTTATCCTCTAGCAAATGAAGAAACTCACTCCTTTAGGTGAGTTAAACAAATGGCCTTATTTCATCTATAATAGCTAAGAGAAGATTCCAACCAGAGTCAGAGAAAATTGTTAGAAGTTTATAACATATAAGAGGAATGCTGATTAGGCACTGACCTGGGTGACAATGGAAGAGTTAAATAAAAAGCAATGGATATGAAAAATCTACTTGCCTCCATCTTTATTCCTTTTAGCTCCCTTGCTCAGCTCTGTAAGGCAGCGGACTAACACTTACAGGCACCAATTCCTGGGCTCCTATGTCACTGGACTTCTATTAATAACTAGGTTAAGCCACCAGAAGGCTAAACTCCTTCCTTCTTTCACTGGTGTCTCCAACGGGAGCTGTTTGTCTTCTGCGGCTCCAGCCTCCACTGAACAAACCTGCCGCACTGTCAGCTTCTGGCTGAGCTACAGTAACTCTGCCTTCTCCCTTTGTTCCTCCAATCTAGGGGTGAAAGCTACTTCCCACTGCTGCTAATCTCTAGGTTCCTTTACTCTTTCCTGGTTGGTTTCTTGGCCTCTTCCATTAGCTAGAGGATGAATTTTCTGGATTGAATTAGCTCTATTTTTAAGATTCTGAATCATGTTTTTGTTTGTTTCCTGAATGGATTCTGACTGATACACATATGTCATGTATTCAGTGTTTCTAGATTAACATGTTCATGTACTAATGAGGTATCATTTAAGTCAAGGGCACAGTTGCATTTTGTCAAAAGCAGATGCAAGTGGATCTTTCTATGGCTTGTACATCAGATTTTCTTGACTAAAGCTTTTTTAGCCAAGCAATAGAAACTCATTCCTATTAGCTTAATCCACAAAATTTGTGGGTGGGAGAATGATAGATTTAATAGAAAAACAGGAAGGCAGGAAATAAAACTAACAACCTGAAACTGTAGCATCATGTACTATCTTCTTTGGACTGCCTTAACAAAGTACCAATAACTAAGTGCTAGAAACAACAGAAATTTATTGTCTCATAGTTCTGGATGCTAGAAGTCTGATGTTAAGGTGTTGTCAGGGCTATTCTTTCTCTGGAGGCTTAGAAGGAGTCTTTCCATTGCTCTCTCCTTGCTTCTCATGGTTGCTAGCAATCATTGGCATTCCTTGGCTTGTAGATGCATCACTCTGGTCTCTGTCTTATCTTTACATGGTATTCTCTCTGATTATCTCAATGTCCAAATTTCCCTCTTCTAATAAAGACATCAGTCATTGGATTAGGGCCCACCCTAATCCAGTATGACCTCAACCTGTTGACATCTTGCAAAGATCCTATCTTCAAATAAAGTCACATTCTGGGTTCCAGGTGGACATGAATTTTGGGGAGACACTTCAACCCAGTACACATTTGGAACCAAGATTATATTTGCATTACAATAAATCTCAGCAATTGAAAGTAAAGTAATCTGGGACAGTCTTTTCCATGTAACTTTAACAAATACAATTATAAAGAAGTATACTTAGCTCAAAGTCATTTATGAAACATTCCAACAGTGTAATCCTGCACTGGGTTTATAAAATCCATTTTGGATATTAAATATATTGTCTCTACATTTAAAAACAAAAAGCGACAATGAAACTTTCAGAGAACAAAAAAATGTTTATTTTAGCTATACGATTTACCTTATACTTTTCTGCTGTGAAGCTTGGAGTTAATAAATTAAATGTAATTTTAAAATTCCTGATTAACCAAGTAGGAAATTTCTTATATCAAATAGTCTACAAGAATATTTGAAATGGGCAGGAAACAGAATAAAATGCTCTTAATATTTTTTTCTGAAGAGTCTCTATTCTCACTTGAAAATGATACTAATTTCTTCTCAAAGTTGCTTTTTGTTGTCAAAAACAGTTTAGCTAACCCTACTAAATATTATTAGTGTTTTTAGTCTCCTAACCCCTGCCACAATATTTCATTCTTGATATTGTTTTGAAAAGCATGAAGAAAATATTTTAATATTTAATAAAATATTTCTATATAAAACAGAACTAAATTTTCACGTCACCATTTTAAAATAACTTAAAGTTGCTGAAAGTGTGCAGCTTCCAAGTTATTTTATGTTCAAGTTTTCCTTTTAACAAAAGTATGCAATTTATAATTACAAATATTTGTGACATTATTGATCCATCCTTATATGATTAGAGTAGTAAAAAGGACAATACTGATCTGTTCTCAACCTCTGTTCTTTTGTTTACCACTTTTAAAATACATATCGTCATAATTAGTTTGAAAAAATACTGATTATACTGCACATCTATCTATCTATAGATCTATATATCCAGAAAAGAGCATTTATTTTTCCTGAGAATTTGTGTTTTGGGAAACCTCAGGGCTACTATTAAGAGGAAAAAGTGTTCAACGTCTGTAATCATTAGTGAAATGGAAATCAAAACCACAATGAGATATCACCTAACTCCAGTAAGATTGGCTTGTATAAAAAAATCCCAAAGCAACAAATGCTGGCAAGGATGTGGAGAGATAGGAACACTCTTACACCGCTGGTGGAACTGCAAATTAGTGCAAACTCTGTGGAAAAGAATTTGGAGATACCTCAAAGAGCTACAAGTAGAACTACCATTTGATCCAGCAATAGCACTATTAGGCATCTACCCAAAGGAACAAAAGTCATTCTATAATAAAGACATCTGCACTCGAATGTTTATGGCAGCACAATTCACTGTAACAAGGATGTGGAAACAACCCAAGTGCCCGTCAATCCATGAGTGGATTAATAAAATATGGTATATGTGTACAATGGAATACTACTCAATTATAAGAAATGATGGTGATCTAGCACCTCGTATATTTTTCTGGATAGAGCTTGAGCCTATCCTCCGAAGTGAGGTATCACAAGAATGGAAGAATGGGCACCACATGTACTCGCCATCAAACAGGCACTGACTGATCAACACTAAGGTGTTCACACAGTAGTAATATTCTTTGGGGGTAGGGTGGTTGGGAGTGGGTAAACTCACAAGTAATGGATGCAGAAAGCATTGTAGTGGCGGGAAGGGCACATCTCAAATCATGGTTGGGATGTGGCAAAGTCATAACATGTAACCAAAATGTTTGTACCCCCATAATTTCCTGAAATAAAAAAAGAAGAGGAAAATTTGGACACAGAGACACAGACACTCAGGGGTGAAAGCCATGTGAAGACAGAGGCAGAGATTGGAAGGATTCATCTATAAGCCAAGGAATGCCAAGAAATGCCAGAACATAGAAAAGGCAAGGAAGGATTTTTCCCTAAAGCTTTTGGAAGGAGCATGACCCTGCCAACACCTTCATTTTGGACTACTAGCCTCCAGAACTATGGAAAAATACATTTCTGTTGCTTTAAGTCACCCGTTTACTGCAGCCATAGCAAACTAATGCATACTCCTGGGTATTTGCATAAGAGGAACAAAAGCATATGAGCATATGTCCACACAAAGCCTCGAACACAAATGTGTATAGCAGCTTTACTTGTAACAGCCAAAAACTCGAAACAAGGCAAATATCTACCAACAAATGAATGGATAAACTAACTTTGGAATTCCATTATACAGTGGAATACTAGTCAGAAATATAAAAAAAAAAATGAATAAACTATGGAGACATGAAACAACATCAATGAATCGAGAAATAATTATGCCTAGTGAAAAAATCCGGAAATTAAAGAGTACATACTATCTGGTTCCATTTATGTAAAATTCTAGACAATCCAGAATAATCTATCATGATATAAAACAGATCGGTGGTAGCCTAGGGATGCACAGGGAGGGTGGGGAGGGATAGGAAGAAATACAAAGGGACATGAAGAAATTTTTGTGGGTGATGGAAAAAGTTCATTATCTCGATTTGTGGTGATGGTTTCATGGCTGTGTACATATGTCAGAGCTCATTAAATTATACACTTTAAAATGTGCTGTTTATTGTATATCAATTATACTTCAATAAAGCTGAAAAGATTGAATTCACTGGGATGAATGCCATGAGAAAGAAAAACCCTGAGATATTTTGGAGATGTGCTGGGAAGGCACCTAGTCCAGGCTAATGCTTGGAGGCACAAAAATGCTACTTAAAGAAGACAATCACAATTTAACATTGAAGGAGGAATAAAACTTATTTGGAAAAGTGGAACTTGTTAGTTGGGAGGACATCCTCGTATGAGAAAGCAAATTGTGCAAAGACGCAGAGGCAGATCACTTTGGAGGAATTCCACAGTCTGAAGTACTTCATGAAGGCTGAAGTAAAGGCTGTCAGGCGAGAGGTGGGGGGAGACAAAGCTAAAGAGGAAACCAGGGAGGACATACACAGCAGACCTACATTCCATTTTAATGAGCTTGAATTTTTTCTTGAAAGTCATGGGGAAGTTTTGAGTGTTTTAATGTGATGTGCTCTATCTATACTACTTCTTTAATAAAACAATTCTGAATAGAAAACTAAAAAAATAGCTTATTAGTCACAGGTTATAATAGGCATTTCTGAGGGAAAAAAATCAAAAAATTCTGTTATCAATTATAATCCAATTTTGTTTATTCTGACTAAAGTTCTTTGAAATCACTGCATTTGTTTGTGGAACATTCCATTGTAGACTTGGAGCCATCCTTTCAGTAATATAAACATTAGCTAGTATCACATTACAAAGAACAATTTTTTTTTTAAATATAGCATAGTTTTCTGTAGTCTGGTTTTTAGATTAAAAACATTGTTCTATTTTATTTTAAATCTTAAATGCATCTCCAAAATTAGAAACCTGATATCTCTTAACCTCAACCAAAAGAAAATACTAGAGTAGTATAGAAGAAATGGTTCTTATAAACCCATTACGTTCAAATTCCTACTGATCTCTCCCTCCGATGTCTCACCCTATCATATTTAATGCTAATACCTGTTATGTGTCCTTCCTTACACTCAAATATATACAATTATCCATGCATGTCAAGGATTTTGGTAGCATTTCCATTTATGAAAATTACATTATATATACAGCTTGGTTTTTCTCACTTAGCATCATGGGCTTTACTGTGGGATATGTATTTCTACTTTTACAATAAAAAAATTACAAAATATATGCCTCTTGTTTTGCAAAAGAATTATGTACCTTCCTGACTTTTAAATAGCTAAAGCTTAAGTTTTTCTCCAGATTCGATACTTCTCAATTATGTGCAATATCAGCCAACTTCATGTGGGAAAATTCAAACTAAATCTCTACCTTGGATATTTTGAGAACAATGTCCCTTCTGTCTTGCAAATATTGTATTGAAAATGATGAGCTTTTATAAAGTTGATGAGTTTCTTCTTGGTTGTGCTTCCTCAAACATTTGAGCTCTTCCAGACCATGCCTTCCAAAATTCATGGAATAAAATTCCTCTAGTTTTTATTCTTATAAACCACAGAGCCTGAGTTTTCTCTGTATTTGCTTGAGTACTCTGTAAAGTATGACAGAAAATTTCATGCAGAAAGTTTACTGGAGTATTAGGCTATACATGTATAAATAAGTCTTGAGGGAGGGAGTCTAAGGAAAGTTCCATTGCATTCCCTATAATAACCAATTGAAGAATAATAAATTATAAACTAAAATTTACCTTTGTCTTTAGCTCATCAAGTGAGAATGTTCTGAAAAGAAGCTGCTGTTTGAGCTTTGGCCACAAATATAAATGATTAGTGAGCACATGTATGTGTGTAAATATATGTTATGATCCATATACTGAAATGTCCTTCTTAAAATAGATAGGTCATCCAAGCTGATTCAGACTTAGCGACCACTTAGCATCATTCAAAACTAAACTGTCAGAGCTATGAGTAATGCTAATGAAACATCCCTGCTGAATTGGAATAAATGAAATTTGCACAATTGTAAATCCTTTATTTGATGAGACATTTTTACTTTGAGATCCTTTTCTTCATGAATCTGAAAACAAGGTAATAGTTTCCAGTTGAAAAAAGATTTGACCACACTTCTTTCCTTACTAAAGTTAGAAATCTGTGTTAGCTAGGCTCTTACGGTTCCAAGGAACACTGAAGCACTTCAAGTAACTCAAATAATGTGAGTTTTACGTTTGCTGGGCTCTTCTGGTTCCAAGGAACACTGAAGCACTTCAGATGATTCAAATAATGTGAGTTATAGTATTATACTTACAGTATAAAATATATGTTGAACATATAATGTGAGTTATAAGTATTTTGGTATAAGGACATATGTAGAAATAAGAAAAAGAAATATTTCAACCATGGGTAGAGGATTCACAGAGCCCAAGAAAAGCTCAACAACCAGGCCTCTTTAAAAAAGTAATTATAGTATAGTAACTAAATATAGTAAGTATAGTGTAGTTAGGCCTACCAAAAAGGAAAATGGAAAATAGTTCAGGTTCAAGGTTCATTACAGTTTTAGCACAACCTCTTGAAATTCCTTCCAGAGCAGGAGAGAGAACAACCATAGATTTTTAAGCCTATGTTTCCACTCTGTTCTCACGGTCAATCTGATGACTCTTTCTTATCTCACTCCAAGTCTACACTTTGAACTCCCAAGATTGGTTGAACGATTACCATAATTTTTATTTGAGTACAGACTTGGAATCATGCAGCCTCATGTAAATGTGCACAGATTAGATTCTGTTGTGTCAGGTGGCCATGCCTGCTCCAAACAGCTAAGGACAGGGTTATAATGGCATAATTCAGATATGGCCATGTATGCCAACAGAACTATCTAGACATATTTTACCAGGTGAGGCATATAGTCAGGGCAATTTCAGTTAAAAAGGGCAAGAGGTAGTAAATACCTAGTGTCATGTGGATAGAGGAATGTTTAATTACATTTATACATTTGAAAATGAGATTTCCATATATAAGCTATTACTTAAAGGCATAGATCTGTTCACACACACATGAACACATGCATGTAAGCACATTGAAACACCTCTGACTAGGCTTTAAAATTTATTCATCACCTTCACCTGTTTTGAAGGCAAGATAAGAGAGCTATAGGGAAAGTACTGGAGGAAATAATCCTTGTATTATTGAATGGAATTAGTAGGAAATTTTAATGAGAATAAAGCAGCTATTAACAACGACATATTCTCAGAAGAGAGCTAGATATATTGCCAAGATGAAGGATTCTAGTTTGGACTTGAGGAAAATTTAGTTTTAAGCACTGATCTCAACAAAGATGAACAATCATAGACCAGTGTCAGAGGGGATTCTTATTATAGGGAAATTTATAAAGTTTAGACAATAATTATCTATAGCACGTTTGTCAATTATGTGATCTTCTTCAGTAAGTTTGCAAAACCAACTTTTAAGAAAACTTTTTTTGTGCTTAATAATGCAATCACAGTAAGTAATAAAACTTTTATATCGATGGGGATGGGGCTAGAGTTTACAGAGCTCCTCTGTTTGACCTTCATGAAAACACAAAGCAGAGCAAGCACAGAGACTCTGTATTTTCATATTTAAATCCGCTATTCCCAGCAGCAAAAAAATGTTCAATAAATGTTTGGTAAATTGATAAGTAAAGGAGCTTCGGAGAAGGTGAGAGAATACAGTAAAGTCACATGAGTGATGAAACCAGAAATAAAGCTTATGTTTTCAAACCTATACTTTTCATCACGTATCACTTTGCCTAGCCTGAATACTAATAGTAATCTATAATACATAATACATAATAGATTTTAAAGTACAATCTTAGAGCACAGGTTAAGTAAATTATATATTGTAGTATTAAAAAACCAGAGATGTTTTACATAAATACCTTTACAAATATGATATTTAAATTTACCTAAAGGATACAGTTCAACTGAAACTCCCTGTAAGTAGTAAAGTAACAAGTGGGAATAAAATGACAGATACGGACACTAGGTACATTTTTCGATACGCCAAAATCTCATTCTAATTTACATTAGCCTCCAATTCTGACAATAACTCTGCAGTGGAAAAATGATTTCATTATAGGAAGGCCTCTGGGTACAAAGCAGTGAGGGTTCAAAAACTAATCTTTTTCAAGTAAAAGTATCATAAAAAATACCATCATATATGACAATATTTGTAAAGGTAAAGAATGCATTTGAAGAAATAGTTTGCTTATATTTTTTGCTCTCATATTTATATTATTTTAAAAAAGAAGATGATATGTTATTTTTCCAGGGTAAATAATTATAAAAAAACTCATGAAAAGTCTGTAGATCGTTTCAGCCAAAATCCCTAGGCAGTGCTTCTTAAATGGTGGTTCAAATACTTCTTACATGGGAATCACAGCAAGACTTGCTAACATGAATATTCCTGGGCCTTACCACAAACCCATTGATTTAGAATGTCTAGAGATGGGGTGAAGAGATCTGTATTTTAAACAAATAATACAGGGAATTCTTATATACCCTATATTTGAGACATTGACTTTTAGGACACCTGCTTTCCCTGTCCCCAATGCGGAATTGAACATATTTGCTGTGCTAGGACTAGCCATTTAGAAGACAAAATTAATGGGGCTAGAGAGAATCACATAATGTTGCTTGAACACATGTTCTTATATGATACTGCAGAAATCACTGACTGATGTGTTTTAGGTACACAATAATTCATCCTTACTTCTGTTAAGTGGGAATGTTTTAGTATTTAATAAGCTATTTTTAGAGAAATTAACCTTAGAAGAGCCAAATTCTATTTTTAGAGTATTAAAAAAACACATTTGAACATATTAGACATTTTTAAAAAGTGTCTGTCTCATTGAATTATTTATTACTTATAAGTCTATATCAGAAAAAGCAAGCATATTAGTATCGTTCATTTTAAAATAAAGCAAATCACATTTATTTATATTATAAAATAACTTTGAATGCAATTATATGGATATTGCAAAGGCAATTTAGAAAACAGTATATAATTTTCTGATTTGTATAAAATATAGTAGAAGATGAATTTTCAAAAACTATTATTGCTACATCACATGCCCAGGAACATAAAACAAAAGTGCTGAACCCAGGCAGAAGGAATCAGGGAATGCTACTAAGAAGTAGAGGTCACTTAGCTGAAACCTAAATATTAGTAGCTGATAGCAAGTGAAAGGGGAAATGGAGGAATCAGCATGATACTTTAGGAACCTACAAGCAATTTAATATGGCTAGTTCTTACAGTGTTTGTGTGTGTGTGTATTTAAGGGAGACTGAATGCACATAAATAAGCAGAAAGGGGCAAGGTATGAGGCCAGTAATGTAATCATGGCCTAGATAATGAAGACCCTTTCGAGTCATGCTCATATACTTGAATTCTGTTCTAAGTACAACAGGAATCAATTTATAGGTTTTAATTATAAAAAATGACATAATCAGATTTGTGTTTTTAAAGAGAAGTGCAAGTGTGACGTAAAAAGTTAGCAGAAGAAGATAAGCCAGGAGTTAATGAAACTAGTTAGGAAATTGTTATACTGTAATAGCCAGGTGAGAGGTGATGGGGGCTGAGACTAACATAGTAATAAAGAAAATGAAGAATGAGAATGGCAAGACTTGATAATTATTTGGATTTGAGTATGAAGAAAAATAAACAAAATTATATCTTATTTTCTGGCTTTGGAAACTGAAGAGATGCTAATGTTATTTACAGAGGTGAAGACATAGAAGAAAGAGTCATTTGGTGGGTGGAGGAGCGAGGGGAAGGTGAAAAGTTAAGTTCGGAACATTTTAACGTGAGGTGCCTGTGAGATATTCAAGCGGAAATGTCCAGAAGATATTTGGATATATGTGTCTGGGCTAGAGCTTTGATATGGGGGCATCATGATATCAGATGGTTATTGAAACCATGTAAATTGATTAAATCTTCCATGAAAGTACATACAGTGAGACGGAGAAAGCCCAAGAGACAACTCTGACATGCCTAAGGCACACTCAAGAGGAATTTTTAAAGAAAACAGAGGGAGCCACCATAGAATTAGGAAATAAATGAGACAGGTAGGTTTATGCAAAACAAATTAATTTAAGAAAAAAATGGTTAACTTGTTAGATACTGCTGTAAGGTGAATAAAAATAAGGAACTAAAGCATCCATTAGTTTTAGCAACAGCTAAGTCATTGGCTTATGTTAATGAAAGCAGTTTTAGTCACAAGATAAGTCACGGGATAAGAACAGAAGATTGTCCTGGGTCAAGGCATGAATGGAAAGTGAAGGAAGAAAGTATAAACTACACTTCCAAAAAATATGGCTCTGAAGGAGAACTATTAATATAAGGCATCAAAATGCATATGTGTATGTGCACAATTTTTTTTTTTTTAAATAAGAGGTTGTTCAGCTGCTTTAATGTCCGGGGAATGAACCTAAGCAGAGAGGGAGAGATTTAAAATGTAGATATGAAAACTGAGAGCTAACTTAGAAATTATTTACCTGGAGTGTTGAAATATAATTCAAAAAATTAAAAATTGAGTTTAGGGAAAGGGAGAAGATGGCTGACTAAAGACACAGCTTGCTGGACTGTCCTGGCTGAAGAGTTGCGGGTTCGACTGAGGAGAGTGGAGAACAATTAGGGCTCTATGTGGACCACAGCGAGAGACAGCAGAGAAACCCAGGGACCCCACTGAGAGGAGCTGCAGAGCTGAGAGACGGGAGGATAGAGAAGAGAGATTGGTGGCATGGACCAAATCCAGGGAGGCCTGGAGCCCAGTGAAAAGGTAAGAGGGGCTCCCCTCCCCCACTGGGGTGCCTCCAGCCCGCAAGAGAACACAGGGCTTTCATCCCACGTGGGAGTGCCTTGAGGAACCAGAGAAAGAGCATTCTTGCATCTGGATACCCAATCCTCTACACCTCCTCCTTTTCTGGCAACTCAGAAAGTAATTTTGGCTCAAGACAGCTTGTAGCTGTGGCCCCTCCCTTCCTATAGCAACTGTGAAGGCCCACTGCTCTGACGGGTCTGTCTCTTGGTGACGGGGGCATGTTCCCAGCCCGTTTTGGAGAGCAGAGCTGCTGTGGCAGTGCTTCAGAGGATTGCCCACTGGTGGCTCGGCAGGACGTGGAGCCCCCTGGACATGACAGTGGTACAGGGAGACTACGGTCCCTCCCCCCATCATACCAGCCACTAGAGAGCTATATGCTGAGAGGCCTGCTTCTCAGTGATGGGGGCATGTTCCTGGCCCAGTCTGTGGTATACCCAAAGTTCATGATCTTTCTACCCACAGGCAGTTGGCGGGATCACTCACTGGTGGCTCAGACAGGTGACTCAAACATAGTGCCCCCCGGTTGTGAGAACAGGGTGGGGAGACATAGGGGAGAGGCGGTTCCAGGCTTGGGTGGTGAGAGAGCCCTCTGTGATCATATCCAATGGGAAAGTCTAGAGGGGCACAGAGGAACTGGGGTCTGTGAGCATGCCCCATCCTCCTACCCCTGCTAGAGAACCACCATATTGGAGAAGACAGTTGCAGTCAGACTGAATTTGATTAGCCCCTGATTCCCCTGGCAACCAAATTCCTCCGGTGAGTAGGCTGAACCAGAACAATAGCCCCTCCCACCACTCACTAGGATAGAGAATGCAGTGCAGTCCAAGACACTCATGAACTGTCATTTCTCCCCCAGTGGGAGAGTGCCCCTGGTGGAGACCTCTGCAGATAAAGAGATCTGGAGGTCTACTTCCTTCACATTGTGGTTCAGTGGTGGAACAGGAGTGCACAAGTGGAGATCCCCCTAACCACCCGCATTACATGGAGATGCACGCCAGCAGGTCAGACACATGAACTGTGGGGTAGCTTGAGAGCCAGGCTTGGGCATAGAGGGAATGCACATGGACTGGTCAGAGGGAAGAGTGCTGTGGAGCTCTAGGGAGTAAATAGTGAGGGCACACACCCCACCTTGCAGAGAAACTGGGCTAGTGGACAGGGATGGAACACAGAACTCCTGGGAGATTCATTATAAAGATGAAATCACCACAATGCATAGTCATTAGGCTGGTCAAAGTAAACATGAAAGAGGCACTCCTACAAGCAGTAAGGCAAAACCAGCAGGTAACTTACAGACTAACTATCAGACTAACTGCAGACATATTAACTGAAACCTTACAAGCCGAAGAGGACCCAGCCTCAGTCTTCTAAACAGAATAATATACAGCCTAGAATTTCATCTCCTGCAAAACTAAGTTTCACCTACGAAGGAGAAATAAAGACTTTCACAGAAAAGCAATCACTGAGGGAATTTGCGAAGACCAGACCTGCCCTGCAGGAAGTACTCAGATATGCATTATGCACCGATCAGCACAACAGACATCCACCAGTGTAAAAACACCCAAAAGCTAAAGGTCAGAGCCAAGATACCACAATGGCTCAAGAGGTAAGAAAAGCAATAAGGATGCACCCAATAGGATGAACAGAAATCCACCACACATATCAATTCTTTCAACCAATGTGAATGGCTGGAACTCCCCTCTCAAGAGATATAGGCTAGCTACCTGTATAAAAAAATATAAGCCAAGTATCTGCTATCTCCAGGAAACACATCTAACCCATAAGGACTTATTTAGACTCAAAATGAAAGGATGGAAAACAATATTCCATGCAAACGGAAACCAAATAAAACTGGTATAGCCATTCTCATATCAGATAAGATAGACTTGAAATCAACAAAAGTAAAGGAAGACAAAGATGATCACTATATAGTGGTGGAGGAAAAATTCAACAAGACAACTTAATATTCCTAAATATTTATGTACCTACCAGGAGTGCCCAGGTTCATAAAGCAAATCCTACTTGTTCTAAATAAATGATAAACAGCAGTGTCATAATTGCCATGGACTTCAACACTCCATTGACAGAAAGAGAGATACTCCAAATAGAAAATAAACAAAGAAACAATGGACTTAAACAGAACTCTGGAACAAATGGGCCCAACAGATATTACAGAATATTCTACACAAAAACTAGTGAATGTACATTCTTCTCATCAGCTCATGTGACATTCTCTAAGACTGATCACGTCCTGCGCCAAAAAACATGCCTCAACAAATTAAAAAAAAAATAGAAATTATACCATGTATCTTCTCAGACCACAATGGAATAAAATTAGAAATCAATTCTAACAGAAACACTAATCCATACACAAAGTCATGGAAACTGAGAAACCTATTGCTGAATGTTAGTTGAGTCAATGAGGAGATAAAGATGGAAATCAAAAGATTCTTTGAGTGAAATGATAATGGGGACATAAGTTATCAAAATCTGTGGATACAGCAAAAGCAGTCCTGAGAGGAAAACTCATGCCCTTAAATGCCCATATCCAAAAGACAGATCACAAATCAAAAATTTAATGAATCATCTCAAGGAACTGGAAAAGGAAGAGTAAACAAATCCCAAACACAGCAGAAGAAAAGAAATAACCAAGATCAGAGTAAAACTATATTAAATTGAGAACAAAGCAATTATACAGAAGATTAATAAAACAAAAAGGTGTTTTTTTGAAAAGACAAACAAAATTGACAGGCCTCTTGCCAGATCAACCAAAAACAGAAAAGAAAGGACCCTAATAAGCTCACTCAGAAATGAAAAAGGAAAAATCACAACTGATACCACAGAAATACAAAACATCATCTCTGAATACTATAAAAATCTCTATGCTCATAAACTTGAAAACATAGAGAAAATGGACAAATTCTTGGCAACACACAATCCCTTTAGGCTCAATCAGGAAGAAATAGAACTCCTGAATAGACCAATATCAAGCACTGAAATTGAAGCAGCCATAACAAATCTTCCAACCAAAAAAAGTCCTGGACAAGATGGTTTCACACGTGAATTTTACCAAACCTACGAAGAACAGGTACTTTTACTGCACAAATTATTGCATAACATTGAGAAGGAAGGAATCCTCCCCAACTTGTTCTATGAAGCCACAATATCACCTTGACACCAAAGCTAGGAAAGGACACACACACAAAAAAGAAAAGTACAGAAGAATACCCCTTATGAATATAGATGCAAAAATTCTCAGTGAAATGTCAGCAAACCAAATTCAGCCACACATCAAAAAAATAATTCATCACAACCAAGTGGGCTTCATCCCAGAGATGCAAGGATTGTTTAACATATACAAATCTATAAATGTAATTCACCACATGGATAGAAGCAAACACAAAGACCTCTCAATAGACACAGAAAAAGCATTTAACAAAATTCAGTACCCTTTTATGATAAGAATGCTTAACAAAACAGGCATAGATGGGGCTTACCTCAAAATGATAAAAGCCATATATGATGAACCCACAGCCAGTATCATACTGAATGGGAAAAAAATTGAAAGCATTCATGCTTAGAACTGGAACTAGACAAGGTTGCCCACTATCGCAACTTCTATTCAACATAGTGCTGGAAGTCCTATGCAATCAGACAAGAGAAGGAAATCAAGGGCATCCAGATGGGGGGCAGAAGAGGTCAAACTATTGTTCTTTGCTGATGATATGATCTTATACATAGAAAATCTCAAAGATTCAGCCAAGAGACTCCAAGAATCGATAAATAAATATAGCAAAGTCTCAGGTTACAAAATCAATGCACATAAATCAATAGCTTTCATATACGCCAACCACAGTCAAGCTGGGAATCAAATCAAAGATGCAATACCTTTCACTATAGCAACAAAGAAAATAAAATACCTAGGAATATATTTAATTAAGGAGGTGAAAGACCTCTATAGGGAGAACTACAAAACACTGAGGAAAGAAATTGTAGAGGATGTAAACAGACAAAAAAAACATATCAGGCTCATGGATTGGCAGAATCAACATTTTAAAATGTCTATAATACCCAAAGTAATTTACATAATTAATGCAATCCCCATTAAAATATCAATGTCATTTTTCGCAGATCTGGAAAAAATAGTTCTATGCTTCATATGTAACCAGAAAAGCTCCCGAATACCTAATGCAACTTTATGTGATAAGAATAAATCAGGAGCCATCGCTTTACTCAAATGTCAAATGCTATATTACAAGACTATAGTAATGAAAACAACATGGTACCCACACAGCAACAGAGACATAGACCTATGGATCAGAAAGGAGAACCCAGATATGAAACCATCCTCTCATTGCCATCTGATCTTTGACAAAGCAGACAAAAACATGCACTAGGGAAATGGTGTATGTTTCAATATTCAATATTGTATGTATTCAATATTCAATAAATGGTGCTGGGAAAATTGGATAGCCACATGTAGAAGACTGAAACAGGATCCGCATCTCTCAGCACTCACAAAAATTAATTCACAAGGGCTAATACACTTAAACCTAAGGCATGAAACCATAAGGATTCTAGAAGAAAATGTTGGAAAAACTCTTTTAGATATTGGCCTAGGCAAAGAATTTATGAAGAAGACCCCAAAAGCAATCACAGCAACAACAAATATAAATAAATAGGACCTGATCAAATTAAAAAGGTTCCGCACAGCCAAGGGCACAATCAGTAAAGCAACTAGACAACCTACAGAATGGGAGAAAATATTTGCATATTATACATCCAGTAAAGGGCTGATAACTAGAATCTATAAAGAACTCAAGCAAATCAGCAAGAAAAATCAAACAACCTTGTAAAAACCTGTGCAAAAGACATGAACAGAAGTTTTTAAAAAGAAGATAGACTAATGGCCAACAAACTCATGAAAAAATGCTCTACATCTCTTATCATCAGGGAGATGCAAATCAAAACCACAATGAGATATCACCTAACTCCATAGAGAATGGCTCTTATCAAAAATTCCCAATACAACAGATGCTGGCAGGGATGCAGAGATAAAGGAACACTTATGCACTGTTGGTGGGACTGCAAATTCATACAACCTGTATGGAAAGTATTATGGAGACAGTTCAAACAACTAAAAGTAGAACTACCATTTGATCCAGCAATCGCACTACTAGGTATTTACCCAAAGGAAAAAAGGCATTTTATAAAAAAGATTATTGTACTTGAATATTTACAGCAGCACAATTCACAATTGCAAAGCTGTGTAAACAACCCAAATGCCCATCAATACATGAGTGGATTAATAAAATGTGGTATATATATATATATATATATATATACCATGGAATATTACTCATCCATAAAAATGGTGATCTAGTATCTTCATACCAACCTGGATGGAACTGGAGACCATTCTTCTAAGTGCAGTATCACAAGAATAGAAAGACAAACACCATATGTACTCAATACTAAATTGAAACTAACTGATCAACACTTATGTGCACATATGAAAGTAAAACTCAGTGGAAATCAAGTAGGTGGGAGGGGGCAAGAGGGGATGGGTAAATTCACACCCAACAGGTACAATACACACTAACTATCTAGGTGAAGGGCACACTCAAAACTTTGACTCAAACTATACAAAAGCAAATTATGTAACCAAAATGTGTGTACCTCTATGAAATAAACAAATAAGTAAATAAATAAATTTCAAAGGAAAAAAAATTAAGTTTAGGGCCAACCCTTGTGGCTCACACCTTTAATCCCAGCACTTTGGAAGGCCAATGAGAGAATCCCTTGAGGCCAGTTGTTAGATCAGCCTTGGCATTATATAATAGCAAGACCTGTCTCTTAAAAAAAAAAAATTAACCTGGTGTGGTGGCCTGCACCTGTAGTCCCAACTACTTGGGAGGTTGAGACAGGAGGATCACTTGAGCCCAGAATTTTGAGGTTATTGTGAGCTACGATCACACAACTGCACTCCTGTCTGGGTGACAGAGTGAGACCCCATTAAAAAAATTAAGCTTAAGGGAGTAATTTTTATTACAAAATATATAACATGAAGCTAAATTCAGAGCAACAGTTTTTATACATTCAACAGGGGGAAAACACCCTGCTGTCAGAATTAATACATGTGTACTACTAGTTGTATCACAGCAGCCCTGAAAAGATGGGAGGGTAGTGTAGGTGATTGATTTAGGGAACTACAATTAAAAAAAAAAAAATCCCCCTCAGAAAGTTCACCCATCCTCCCATAGGTAATATATTTTATTTCAAGAGCAATGATTAATCTAGGGAAATACTAAAGATAATATAACAATTTCTAAATATTTTAAGATTCCTTTCCACAACCTTCTTGTTACTCATTATAACAACATGTAATCTTAAAGCAAAATATGTGCCTTTAACCTAACTTCATTCCTCTTTTCCTGATAAAACCTCCTTGGCTAATGTCCCATAAAATTTTCCTACTTTCCTTTAGGCTTGTTTATACTGTGGTTTTGCTAATAAATAGTGCATTCACCAACCTACAACACAGAAGCCAATTCAAAAATGTTTGGACTTCTTGAATGTAAAAAAATATGTATATGTTACTTTCTCTATGAGGTGAGCAATAAAAGAAACTTGGCAGGCCACGTATTTCTAAAACTCTGATTGTGAATGTGGAAACAAAATTCAATCCACTGTAATCCTTGGAATTTTTATTTGGTTTATTAATTAGTATGCATACATGAACAATTACACTTACTGTCAAGGTGTGTTTATTTGGTTATAAAAGGATAAAAACTACAAACATTTTATTATTGTATCAGTGAATAAGAAGTTAGAATATGACCAATTAACTTGCATTTTTTTTTTTTTTCCCAACAGCAGTCTCAAACTCTGCAACTAGATCTGCGGAAAAAAAAAAAAAAACAAAAAACAAGCAAACGCCAACTTAAACAAATTTCCCCAACCTGCTGCAGAACACTAAAATAAATAAAAATAATTAAATCTTTTGGAGCTTGGGCTCATATTTTTCAGAAGTAATCTCTTTTGGAAGCAATAGGCATGCCGAAACTACCAGTATAGTGCCAAGGAGTTAAATTCCTTCTATATATTTTTTTAAATTATATAATTTATTTTGTCTTTTCCATTGCTCCTTAAAAAACTCTCTCATAAAATATGAATACCTGTTTCTTAGCTAAAGACAAGCCTTGGAACTAAAAAGGATATCCTTTTGGTGATAATTTTCCTCTTTAATAATGCTATTTTAGAAAGTGAAATAGAAGAGCTATAATTCTATCTTTGGGTAGAATTGGTCTTTATTCATAAATTACTGCTGTATGTAAAGATTTGGTCAAACGACTAGAATCTCAGGTTAAGATGGGCAGGAACTGTCATTTGCTGGGTCCACTGTTTTATCCCAAGAGTATAATAGAGGGCTTGGCAAAAAGTGGAAGACAATAAAAATTGTTTAAATGAATGAATTCACTTTATTAACTAATCTTCATTAAAGCAACTATAGTCTTGGGTTTAATTTTAAGCATTGAGAAAATTAAACATGAGGGAAAATAAACTTTAAAAAGGCACAAAATTAAAGCTGAATAGTACTCCATGGTGATATAGCACCCCTTGTATACTCCTGGATAGAGCTGGGGGGAGGGGGAGGGGACGGGTATATGCATACACAGAGTATAATGCGCACCAGCTGAGGGATGGACACACTTGAAACTCAGACTTGGCGGGGGAGGGGGGACAAGGGCAACATACATAACCTAAACATCTGTACCCCCATAATATGCTGAAATGAAAAAAAGGCACAAAATTAGTAAATGGGGGTTTCATACTCGAACCCAGGTCTCCTTAAACTAACTTGTGATCTTTGACTTTGTAAAATAGGCACTTTAGCTAAGATAGCATGATCTGCATACATTATCTTATTTAACCCTGATAATACTCTGTGAGGTAAGGCTTATTATTCCTTCAAAAGGTGATAAAATTAATGCCTAGAGATGAAACATCTCAGTGAGTAGTCAACTTGGGAATCAAACCTGGCTCTGTCAAACTCCAAAAGCCACAATTTGGCATATGTTTGAATAATTTGGCCATTTGGTTTCAAAGTGAAAATATCTTGTTATAGGAGGCAACCACCCTATTTACCTTATATCTTTATAATTTGACAAAGCATATTACACTGTCCAATGTTTAGTTCTAATCCATCTGGTCTAGCTTGTGAATGAGTTTAGTTTTGTGCTGAAGGCTCTGAAGTTCTGGTGATGTAATAAAAAGAAAGACATCAACTTTTTTTTTATAACTTTTAATGCTCTAGGGTTTTTCTTATCTTTCTTATCTTTTTTTCTTGAGTTATGAAGATAGTATTGAAGAAGCCTAAAAACAGACATTTTTTTTGTTTATTGTTATAAGAATTGTGTGACTGACTTCCCAGCTGTTAGCTCCTGACCTCTTAAATTTTTATGTTTTTTCAGCTTTATTTTCTCCCAGGAGGAAGAAATATGAGGCAGCAAAGAGACTTTTAAAAGGAGCCTGTCACAGAACATATCAATTGATTTGAGTAGAAGCTAAAAAATTAGTTGAATGTCACATTCGTTGCCCACTCCAAGGAAAGTGGATCCTTGTGTGGGTATGTTAGGTAGAGGGACCTCTGGCTTTCCTAGGGACAAGAGCAGGCACCCTGCCTTGGTGCTGCCTCGAGCAATTTCCACACCTGGGGAAGAAAGACAAGGGTTGGCATTCCATCTTGTTGCTGCCATACCTTGACCCTGCCCTGAGTAATTGCCATACCTGGGGGAAGGAGGAATGCCTTGCCAATCTAGAAAAGAATGCAGGGGATTCTGTGGGCCAGACAGCCTAGGCACAGTAAGATCTGGAAAATGACCTAGAGTAACCTAAGGCTAATTATCATATCGTTAACTGTCCATCACAGGTGCTCAGTGGTGACGTCTGAACCACAAGGAGGGCCCAATCCAGACAATGTAAAACAGAACCCTAGACCATAACCAGAGCTTCTTGTTACGACAGGGGGCCTGCCCATTCATCATCTGTGGCGAATGTATCTTGCTCTTGCTCTGTAAACCTATCTTGGTCCGCCCAATAAACTTTGTTTCATGCTTACCTAGCTTTCTCTATGTCTGGTCATTCTTCAGTCAAGAGCACACCAAGAACCAAGAACCCACCTGACAGGTAGATTTAAAAGGTGGCTGCACTCTACTGTCCCTTTCTCTGAAGGAAGGCCCTGGCAAGGCAATTGCTGGAATTTGTAGCACTTGTTGGTGCTCTGTCTTGCCACATTTGCACTTACCCTTACTTTTCGAATGATTACAGCCTTACAATGGAGACAGGAAAGCTTTACCAAAAATAAAAGCAAAAAGAGGCAACCCGAACAATTTAGTCTGTTTAACTTAGTGTTGATTTGTTAAACTTATAGGATTAATTATATCATTAGAGGAAGGAAAATAATGTATTTCAACCTGTGGTAGATGAGAGAAAATATATTTTTCCCTCTCTCCTTGCTAAAATGGTTTGTAAATTTGATCGTATTTATGACTGCAGAGAAGTTTCATAGGCCTTGTGTCTAAAAAAAGTTTGGGGAGGTTTCTGTGCCTTGGAAATATGCTTTTTGGGTTTTTAGATTATTAGAGAGAGGTGGAATTCTGGGGATGTTTAAGGGTTTTCGGTACTGCTTGCTTTCATTCTTTGGTTTAATGTTGCCTTCTTTAGAGAAGATGCAATTTGTTTTATAGGTTAACTTGAATTTTTCCTACAGTCTATGTCTTGGTAACTTTTATAGAAAGAATTTGGAAAGATAATACAGAAAGTAAAGAAACTTTAATAATCCTGTTAATTTAGTACTCTGAACTAGTTATGGAGTATCTATAGGATAAACTGTCTAAAAACTAGGTTCTTAAAAGTCTCCTTATTTAATTATTATTTCAAGACTAAAATGGTTGAGCATAAATGTTTTCCCCTTCATACCCAAAGCCCTTTAAAATTCTAATAAATCTATATTGAAACAACCATCATTGGGGATTATTTCTCTCATTTTACTATAGTTTCTCAAAGCATATCCAGTAGGAGTCTATATGGGAGCCCCTCCCTCCTCGAGACCTGGAAAGGCACTCAAGAGCTGGCTGGTTTAGATAAAAGAAAGGAGTGTTGGATTATATATTTAGAGTAAGTAAAGTGTTGTTTACCAAACAAATGAGACAATCCCTTTCCATATTTCAAGTGTATCAGTAGGCTGGTTGCAGCATTTGCCCCAACACAGCCTTGATTAATTTATTACTAAATTAAGGGGGAGGTTTTTCTCACTCTGGGTAGGGGCAGGGTGGTGGTGATGGGGAGGTTTAAGGAGAATATGGTTTTGAGGTAATTCTGGACTACCACAAAAGGAGCAGAAAGAAAGAAATGGGTAGGAGAGTTCTAACAACACCCTCCTTACTTTCACAATAAATGAGGTCCTGAGCCACTGTGGTCCCTCCCTAAGCAAGACCAGAAAGAAAAGCTTGCCTATTGGCAAGATTCATGCACTTATAAGGAGCCCAGAGTTCAGCCTCCTCATTCAGTGTGTGTGTGTGTTTGGAGAAGGGCATGTATTTGTGACTTAATCAATACAAAAGTGTTTATTAATTGTCTATATATCAGTGTTCTAGACACTTGGAGTATGTCAGTGGATAATGCAAAGTTCTGCCCTGATAGGCCTTAACATTTTACATCCCAGTAGAGAAATTGCATTGAATAAACACATCCAACTGATATACTACATATTGCCAAGTGAAAGAAAGAAAAACAAAACTAGAGAGAGCACCTATGGATGAAATGGTGCTGTAGTGATAGATACATAGTGAGGTCAGCAAGCGCCTCTTGAGGAGGTGATGTTGAACAGAAACCTAAAAGAATTGAAGGGGAGAGCGTTGCAGAGGAAGAATATTCTAGTCAAAGGAAAGTGCTAGTGTGAAAGCTCTGAAGCTAGAATGAGATCAGCATGTACAAGGATCAGCAAGAAGGCCAGTGTGCAAGAGGGTGTGACATGTGCAACTACACAGGAAACTCACAAAAACTTCCTATTCTGACCAACATCATTCCTTGGCTATAAATCTGAAAAATCAACCAAGGATCAAGAGACCCTTGACAAAGTGAAAATTTTGAAATAGAAAGGCCAGGATGAAGGACATCTAGACCCTGATGAATAAGGGGGTAATATAAAGATGAATTTTTAAAGTTTCACATTTTAATTGAGATGCAATTATAGTAATAAAACAAGAATAGGCAAGTATTAAAAAAAGGAGCAAGATGGAGATGTTAAAAATGAAACTGTTAAGATATTGCTTTCTACTTTAATAAATGTATTTGTAATACCTTTTTTTAATGAGATAGGACTAGTCAGGGATTCCCAGAAGCTAATAAGAGTGGGCTGATCTGCGTAAAAAAAACCTAGGGAATAGGTTTCAAAGGAAGATCAGTGTATCAGGCATTGTTTTTTCTTCCATGCTGATCTGATCTCACACACTCACTCAATTAGAAACATGAGTAGAAACTAGTATTCCATATTTAAAACTGAGTCAAATTCTTAGTTTTATTCCAGTGAAATAAAATGCTGTGTTTGAAAACAAAAGTGATGGTGTTCAAAAGTAAGTATTCAAACTCTTTTTGAGCATTGAAAAGATTTTAACAAAGTTACCAGAAACGAGCATCTCCTTTTTATCTGAAAACTAATTACCACTCTGGGAGGAACAAAAGCAGCTAGAGCAAATAATTAATATTGAAAAAATTAATATTTCATATCAAAATTATTCTTAAGACTATTCTCGGACTTGTCTTGCTCTTGGGTATCTTTGGCTTCCTTTAATTTTTCTCTGATTAACCTTATTTTACCCCAACTTCAAAAATTAGGGCATATTTTATGTTTCATATATAAAGCTCTCTCAGACCACTTTTTAAAAAATTTAAGCCAAGATCTGTGATCAAGGTCATGAATTTGTCCATTTTGTAATAATATGCTATTAGATTAAGACTTACATGTGGAGTAGGCAAGAACTACATATTGGCCACAAATGATTGAACACAGTATATTTCTTTAGAAGTGTATTTCTTTGGAGTAAACATTGTTTCCTCCTGTCAGGTCAAATAAAATGCAAATACCACCAGATAAGATAAGATATTAAATCTTTCACAGCTTCCTGTCACTGTCTAATCAGATTACTTTCCTCAATAACAGTAAGAGTGATTGGAGTACTCACACAATTCTAAGGTATTTGTTAGCCTGCAAATGTTTAGGGGTGAGGAACGGAAACAAAAAACTTTGAACTGGTGGCTAAAGTACAGAAAGGGAATATAGGTATATATATGACAGACCACCTACATCAACATTTTTCAAGTGCCAATCTTAGATAGTGCCTTACACTAAAATTATAATGTCTATAATTTTATCTTCTCTTTGTCTTTTTTGCTGAACAAAACAGCAAATTTCTTTAAGGGAAAAACTACTGTGAGCTAAATATTGTTTCTACTCTAATATTTAGGAACAAAGAAATTCAGAATATATGCTTGTTTTAAAAACCTTTTTGCTTATTTTTACTTTTTTAAACATGATAAATAAAATAGTATAAACAATAGACTTATAATTACTTATAATCAGAGTTGCTCTGAATTTTATAATAAGTTGCCATTACTATGAGTCTTAGTCTACAGGGGCTGCCATAACAAAAGACCACAGACTGGGTAGCTTAAGCAGCAAAAATATATTTCTCACAGTTCTGTAGGCTGGGAAGTTGAAGATAAGGTGCTGGATGATTTGGTTTTTGGCAAAGGCTCACTTCCTGGCTTGCAGAGGGCTGTCTTCTGGCTGTGTTTTCCTATTGGCTTTCCTCCGTGCTGAGAGAGAGAGAGAGAGAGAGAGAAAGCAAGAGTGAGCTCTGTAGTATCTCTTTTTATAAGGACACCAATCATATCAGATCAGGAACCTACCCTTATGAGCTCACTTAACATTAATTACTTCTGTAAAGGCCCCATCTTCAAATATAGTCTCACTGGGGGTTAGGACTTCAACATATAAATTTGGGGGAGATGCACAAATATTCAGTGTATAACACTGTGTAGATGTTGAATAGACTCAGGGACATCGTAATATTCATTGAACAAATGTTCATTCAACAAATGTTTAATGCTGCCCAAGACTTTTAGTTTCTCTTACAGTTATGAAAAAAAAAGTGAGATGGAGAAGATTTTACGGTTACATCCCTCATAATTATTAGAATTTTAAATAATTTGGAACATTTGGAGAATATAATGACTACTCTGAAAATAATGAATCCCCCCAAAAGAAGCTGATTAATAATTAAACTAAATGTATATTCAATAGACTAAGTCTCATTATTTTTTATCTTAAACTATTTGGCTACAGATTCAGTCAATTTGAACTGTTTCTTAAATTGAGTTGCTAATGAAAAATATCAATTAGTGGGCTTCCTTCACTTTAAGACATTCCTGTTAAATTAATGATTAACTGTCAAGCATGACTTTTCTTTTAGGATGTCACCTATCTTGCTATTCTTCATCTGTTTTCCCTGTAGGGCATGAGAAAGAAAGCCTTCCAAACCTTAGTACCCCACTGATTGTGCATGGTGTAAGAGCAATCCAGAATCCTCATGTACCCCACTGTAAAATAGAGAGATATCTGAGTTGAGAGGAAGTTGGCTCACCATGGAACCTCTATATTGACAGAAGGGCCCTTGTAATAGAAACTACTGAGTAACAAATAGGAAATGCTGCTGAGTTCAGAATATCTGTTGCACTATCAAAACCCAAGGTGAGGCAAGGGAGGGAGGGGTCTGTGGGCCCACAAAAACAGAGACCATAAGTTTCACCAACTCAGATTTTAACAGCAGGTGCCACTAGGACAGTCAGTAACCAGTAAGCCAATGAGAACTCAGAAGACAAAACAAATACCAATAAAAACTCAGAGAACATCCATGGTTCCGAGGTCCCTTACTTATCATCCCCCAGACTCATAAGCTTCTCTCTATACTCAAATACCATCTCGACTAGGAAAAAGGGATGTGATTAACTCACTTAATCTTCACAAGAACTCAAGGGAGTAGTTACAATTACCTTTCTCAAATCAAGATGGGAAAATGGTGGTTAAGACGGATTAACTTGACCATCTTCAAACAGCAAATAAACGTTAAAAGGATCTAGCTGGTGCAAAAGTAGTACTGAATTTTCTTATTTTATTTCCATCTTTGCTCCACCTTCCAGATGAGACTGTTACTATATATCCCTAGCACATGAAATTATTGGCTTAATTTAAACCTGTTATAGAAATTAAGACCATGTTTAATTATTCTTAAAGAAATCAAGAAAACTTATAACTCTGACCCAAGCATTACAAAAACAATCCATGTAACCAAAAACATTTGTACCCCCATAATATTTTGAAATAAAAAAATACATAAATACAGAGGGAAGAGGAAAAAGATAGAAGTGGTAGGAAAGGCATTTACAATGTATAAGTACTAGTGCCTCATTTAAACAAAATCAAATACTTTTCAAATATTCGACTAATTAATTTGAATAGTGTTCTCAGAATATAAAAATATAGAAAAGAATTTAATTCCTTGCAATAATGTACTCTGCCATTATGATATTTGTTCCTTATACTCAAAATGTTCAAAATGTTTTTACTTTCACTCATTTTTTTCCCATTGCTTTTATAGATTTGGTATTATGCCAACAGGAACATCTTCCAACTGAACAAACAGAATTCTTAGTTCGTTGAAATGTACACTGAAAATAATTTGAAAATAATTTACAGTTTTGGCTCAAACACTAAATAAGATTTTTTTTGAACACTTGCCAATTCCTCTGTACCTGGTTAATCACTTTTTGAAAGACATAGTGATTCATTAATGGTTTCCTATTGCTCTTGAAGTACATAAATCAAAGAAAGATTAATTTAATTCTTAATTTTTTTGGCATACATAGAAAGAAATTAAGCAATGGGTGGGGTCGTTATTATTCTTGCACTCCATATCATTTTGGGATGGGAAATCACTTAAATATATAATCCCTAGTATCTCCTATTTCAACTTTCAGCCTCAAAAACAGTTCTATTCTGTAATATTTAATAATTCACATAGCTTAAAAACAGGTCTAGCTAAATAAAAAATAAAAATGTTTGCCAGAAATACATCTGGAAACAATGTTAAAGGCATGGATTTCTACATGCAGAATCTTATAGGAGAGGTGTATTTCCAAATGAAAAACCATACCTTCAATCTATTGCTGTTCCATTTAAGAATCAATTCTAATTTTCCAATGTTTAGCAACAGTTTAATATCAATTGTAACTTTGAGAGAGGCAAGCACTGCCATTGTATACTCAAGTTAATTACAGTGACGGATCTTCGATTTCATTTCTTGGTACCATTCAGTTAAAAAAGACCTAAATGCAGAATGTCAGTTTATGGAAATCATGTACATAACAGACTGAGGTTTCTTGGTATGTTCCTACTGTAGCCAGTTGAAATGCTTCCATTCGTCCCTTGAGTGTAACAAGAGAACAATTTTTGGGCTTTGAGGCTTCAAATGAAAACCTCTTCAGTTGTCTCTTTAAAAACAACTATCAAATATCTCTTTGGTATGTTCCATTTTTTCTTTTCTACTCAGAATTTTTCCTTTTCTTATATCTTTTTTATTTAGTTTGGCATTCAGCCCAATATCTGTCTCCTCAGCTGGTACCAATTTGATTCCTGGGTTCTCCAGAACATTATGTGCTTCAATAAGCCAGCTGGCCACTAGTCTGATTTTTGACAACGTACTGACCTTATTGGCTGCTGCCTGTCCCATTCCATGCATGTGGGCTCTCCCTTACCTGGGCATTCACATATTGAGAATACTTTATTTTTTTCTGGGGGGCATTCTCTTCTGATTATTGAGAGAAATCCCTGATAATCTTAATCAATGATGATCTAAAGCATACCATTCTTTTCTGGTTGCTGAACAAAATAAAAACAATAAATAAAGAGGTGGAAAGGGAACTGAATAAAAGCCATGAACTCCATCTATCAATTAAACTTTATGTTCATCCACCTGTGCAACCTTGCCTCCTACCAAAAAGGAAGTGGTCTCCTTCCTCTAAGCAAAGGCCTCTGCTAATCAATCAACTCTATACTCTCTTGCTTATGACTTTAACATTTTTCTCTCAAATGTAATTTCCCCTGTAATGTTAGTATTTCTTTCCAATAAAAATTATTGTTGACTTAATATTGTTAAGTCACCTCCAATTAAAAAAAAGAAAAATTTTTCCTTGATGCCACCTCTTCATCTAAATAATAGCTAATCTCCCCTCTTCTTCAAAGTGCAGATTTTTAAAAGATTTGCTTAAAACTTGCTCTCCTGAGTTATCTTCAAGTCACCTGTCAACCCTCAGGTTGGAATGCTTTAAGTTGCAAATAATGAAAAAAGAGAAAAGTTAATCAAAAAATAAGTGTTTTTATTTCCTCATCTAAAATAAGACTACAGTTGGGTGGTTCCAGAATTGGTTCATCTGGAGGCTTAGTAATATCAGGACTCTGGTTCCACTTCTCTGTGATTCTCCTTGCTTTTGCCTCATAGTCACAAGAAGGTTTCTGCAGTTACAAGCATCAGGTCCCTGTAAATCAGTGTTCAGAGAGGAAAGAAGGAGGAAAACTTTTCCAAAGGAAACCTTCTTTTTTCAAGGAAGAATATCTTTCCCAGAGGCCCCAGCACATTTACCATTACATTTAATTGATAAAAACTTGGCTTCATAGTCTACCCTAAACCAATCATCAAAAAGGAAAATAAAATAACCCCAATCTTATCTTTCTAGTAATCCTAATTGCTTACCTGATTCATATTTTGGCCCAAATATCCCCAAAGCCCTTCAAATTTAACGTATGCAAAAACTAAACTCATTTTCTTACACCTTGATCTCTCTATATGTTCCCTGTCTCAATAAGTGACACCTGCATATATTCATTTCCTGGGATAAAATTTGTGCCTCACCGCCCACATTCAATCCAGACAGAAAATTGTAAAGATTCTGTAATCTTAATAGTTTTTTAGTTTTTTCATTTCTTTTCATTTCTGTGCCATTACTTTGATATGGGCAAGTATTATCTCTTGGTTGGATTACTACTCCTTGCTAAATTAATCTGTTTTTCATCTTGCCCTTTATTGTACATTTTCCATATTGCCAGAGGATTCTTTTAAAAATCAAAGTGATCTTGTCATATACGCACCTGCATGAAGTCATTCAAGGCCCCTTAAAAATTAAGTCCAAACCTTAGCAGCTATATGAGACTTTTCATAATTTGGCCACTGGTAATATCTCCAGCCTCCTGTTTCTCCAAATTTGACTCCAGTGACACTAAATTATCTGCAATTTTCCAATGCCCAATGCTTTCCCTTGCAACTAGAAATTTTTGCTGCTTTGCTGAGAATGATTTCTCCAATTCCCACCTCAACCCCATTAGACATCACTAACTCCGCCTTCTAGGTTCAATTTGGAAAACTTTCCAGACTCTCCTTACCTCTTCCCAATCTAGTTGATATGCCCATTCTCTGTGCTCTCACCATCATGACACTTCGTATTTTGTATTGTCATTATTTACTTTGTCCTCTTTGCTCCTTGACTGTAAGCTTCTAGAGGCAAGGGCTGTGTATCCTCTGAACCAAGATGCAGCCTAAAGCCTAAAGGGTACTCAACAATACTGTTTAAAGATATTGTGCATTATAAATGTTTTAATGCACAATTCAAATATATTGTCCAATACAGAAATTTTTCTACAAGTATTGATTTTGGGTAAACATCTCATGAAAACGGAAAAATTAAGTTGTGTTTAATTAATAATTAAAATGAAAATAAAATTAAGACTTTTAGGAAAGTCTGGAATATGTAAATGACATAGCTATACTATAATGAATTATGTTGGAATTACTTCTACCATATTCTTATTATTTTTCCATTCTAAAATTAAATTTAATCCTCTATATTCAATTGATTTTAGCTTTACTTCACTTTTTTTCCTTTTACCATTACTTCCACTTTTTGCTTTTATGTCTCAGTCCTACTCTCATTTAGTAAATGTCTTCATCAAAAATTTGTAATTCTGCTTAGTGTAGTTATTTAGGATTGGACTCAAGGCTGAGGACCCTGTAAATCTTTCAACAGACTGGAAAAGTACTGAAAGGAAAGTAGTACAAGAAAAAGTAGTACAGTATTAAAGAACCCTAGAAAGACAAATGGTAACACTCTACATCATGGCTAAATTCTACCAGCATAAATCTGGGATTAAGGACATCTTTTATATACAAATGTACTGACTATTTTAAGTAGGCATTTACATTGAACAAAGAATTACTTTATCTAAATAGATTTATTTTCTAAATATGATTCTATTTTGATGGTTGCAAGAGAAGAGGATTTTCATTAATTAGTTAATTGATACATAGATATAATCAACAATCATAAATTAATAGCCTGCTATGAACTGAGCTATATGTTAAACATTGAGGTGAAAGATATTCTAACTAGGAGACAAATGAATATAAACAAATATTTACAATGCAATATAATAGTGACACTAGCTTTGGAATCACATGTTGATATGAATATATGTATAGAAAATTTTAGCATCATTAATAATCCATTATGAGTCTGTTATTTTTTTAAAATGTATAATATTTACCATCAGTACTATTTATTGAAATAATGCATGACACAAGTTTAATGTTCACTAAATAAATTATTACAATTTTAATTGTCCTAAATTTTCTTCTCTCAAGCTTTGAACTCCCTATGTTAACAATATTTATTGCCACATCAGATGTCAACTGTGTACGAGGCACTGTGCTAGATCCTTCATTTGTATGGTCTAATTTTATCCTTAACACCATCCTGGAAGAAAGTTGTTATCATTTCTATATCACGTATAAGAAACCAAGTGTCTGTGAGGCTAAATTTAACAGCTAAGGACACTTTGAACTACAAGTATCAGAAGTCCTAACTGAAAATGGATAAAACTAAAAACCTCTTCTAGTTTGTCTTCAGTCTGGCTTCACTGGGCAACATAATGCTGCATGAGCTCTGGAATTTACATCTTCTCTTTTTAAGCTCAGTGGGTAATTTGAAAGCCTAGGTAGATAAAGCCCTATATCATCTCTTTTCTGGCCAGAATTCTGCAGAGCAATTGTCCCCTTGTGCTGAAGGAAGTACATAACACGAGGTCCTTGATTATTACCTGCCACCTTGCCTCTGATTGTTAGTTTGGGTAGCATTTCCGTTATGTGAGGCCTCAGATTTCCACTCCCTCAAGCCTTATAAATAGCAGCCCTTGAGCAAAATTTGGCTTCTTTAAAAAAATTATATTGTCTTTGCTTCCTACTTCCAGAAAGGCCAGTTTCAACTAAGCTTTTCTATTTCTTATGGGTCCTTAATAAGTGAAAAATGTAGACAACACACTCTAACATTCTAAATTTTTCCCACTAAATTCTTTATTCTGCAAGCTCACTAAGCTCATTGTCTAAATCCCATGATCTAACAGGCAACATTCTAATTAGCTGTTTTGCTACCGCTAATAAGACTTGCTAGTCGCCCAGCCCAGGACACAGGTCACTTAACCACATTGTACACTATTTCTACTCATCCAATTTCAAAATTTTAAAACTGCTACTTCAATATTTCCACATTCTGATATCAAAATCTGATTCAGTGAGAATTATTTGGTTCAAGTACTGAGTACAAAAACCAACCCCAAATGGCTTAAGCAAAAAGAAATTGCCTGGTTTATATTAATATAAATGATAATTCTAGAAATAGGGCCTACCTCTGGCACGGAGGTAGGCCCTGTCATTAGGACTCACTTTCACACCTTCCAGCCATGCCTCCTCTGAGTGAACTTCAGTCTCAGGCCATATGTGGCAAGGAGGTAGCTACTGCAGCACCAAGCCTAACATCTCTCAGGTAAAGCCTGGTGATGGGCCACCACTCTGCTCTAATGTTTTTGAAAGAGGCCTCATTGCCTCTTGTTTGCACTGATCATGTCTAAATCATGCCCGTGCCTAGCCAAGTGTTAGGATCTGAAGCAACATGATCCAACAGTTAACTTTGGACAAGTTCTCTTACTCCAATTCTGAGCCAGGGATGAATAAAACTGTACAAACATGTACAATTTTCAGGGTATCTTCAATATCCTTAAAATGGCAAAGGATATATTTTGTGTTGAAATCCAAGTGTGTGGGATGAGAGTGGGAGAGAGAAAAACACCAAAGTCAAGTTGGGGGTTGTTTAGTCCATTTGGGCAACTATAACAAAATGCTGTAAATTTAGTAGCTTATAAACAATAGAAATTTATTTCTAATAGTTGTAGAAGCTGAGAAGTCCAAGATCAAGGTGTCAGCAGATCTGGTGTCTGGTGAGGGCCAGTTCTGTCACAGATGGCACCTTCCTGCTGCATTTTCACGTGGTAAAAGAGACAAACAAGCTTCCTTGGCATCTTTTATAAAGCAATAAATCCCATTTGTGAGGGATCTGCCCGCATGACCAGTCACCTCCCCAAGGCCCTGCCTTTTAATATTATCACATTGGGGATTAGGTTTCAACACATGAATTTTGGAAACATTCAGACTATAGCAGGAGCTTTGGATAGAAAAGAGACAAAATAAGATGGAAGACTAATTAACAGAGGGCCACTAAACTAACATTGGATAGTTTGTATGCAACTACAATAGAATTTAAACCCACATAAGTTTTTAAGTATACGCCATACTATATATCGAAATATAATATTAAAAGGTTTTATAATTAATCAATATCTAACTCCCTATGTTATTTATATTTTGTAGACTTTCCCTTTTCCAGAAAAATCTCTTAAAACCCATTTCAAATGCATTATATTATTTTACATGTGATTTTTGTCACTGATATTTATCAACAACAATAAAAGAAAATGTGTTTTCAGTTCATTCTTGTACCTATCAACTTCAAGAAATAAGGTTTTCACACTTGTTAATATACACGAAAGGAGACAATTGAAAGAGAGAGTAAGTGAATCTGTCATGCCCACACAATTTCAGAGGAATAAAATTTATTGAAATAGAAAAACATCTTGATCTTGGCATAAAGTTCCTTAATGGGACAAAAGAGGTCAGTAATAAAAAGAATTCTTGAAGGTAGAAATGGTGACATATAAGAAACTTAGATTGGGTTCTGAGGTCAGGTGCTGGGCATTGTTAAATTTGAAAAGTGTAAACAATATATCTATTTTTATCAATACAGTTAAGACTTCCTTTGAGAAAAAAGGCCTTTGATTTCCTTATTAGGATGAGAAAATCTTTTTTTTTTTTTTTTTCAAGAGAGAGGGTCTCACTTTGTCACCCAGGCTGGGTGCAGTGGTGCAATCATAGATCACTGTAACCCCAAATGCCTAGGTTCAAGTGATCCTTCTGCCTCAGCCTCCTGTAGCTGGGACTACAGATATGTGTCACCATGCCCAGCTGAGAAAATACCTTGAAATTAAAGAAAACCTGAAATGATTTTGGATACAACCATTGCTAATATAGAAAGTTTTAGAAAAGTTGGTAAAGCATTCCAAATCTGTTTAAGCTCTATAAAAAACTCCTTGATTCATGGAGTATAAGAACTGATTAAATAAGCTATCCCTCCAACCAGGAGAACCATTCTCTAGATCCCTAAGCAGAAGAACTATTATTTATATAAACATATACAGTTTTATGTGCATCTTTATGATCCTCCAAATTGCAAGTGATATATTTTATTGTATTGAAATTTTGTGATTTATGAATTGTTTCTACTTAACTGAAACATTTCATATTTATATTCCAAATATTTTAGTTTTGTATGAAAAGGAGTTTTCTAAACTTTATTTTAGGACTGGATTTATAATTTATAGCATCTGAGAAACTTCATATATTTCTCTTTAATGTGTTAAATAATTTAAAGTTACCTTTAGTGAATACCACTTTAACAATAAACAGCATTTGATCAAAGACCTTAATAAATTACATTATAAATTCTTATCTAGCTTTATATTCCCCATCTGACTGCCCACTTAGCACAGAGCTGCACATATAGTGAGTGCTAAGTTAATTTTTCTTAAACATAATTTAGTAATTCAATACAAATGAAAAAAAGATTTTGCCTTCATGATTTGAAATCATAACTTTCTAGGCAATAGTATTTACTACAGATAACATAGTTATATTGTATGACTACATATAATGCAGGAATAAGTGACAATGCTACAGTAAGTTTGATTCATTCAAAAAATACCTATAGAGCTTCTGCCATGTGTCAGACAATATGCTGAGAGCTAGAAATATATTGGTAAACAAAGAATAGACTGTGCACTGAGAAAGTGGTGTGATAAGAAACAAGCAGTCTCATAATGCAATAAGTTAGATGTTAGACATTAAAACAACACCTAATTTCTTGTTAAGTTTCTTTTTTAAAATATTATAAGAAGAAAAACAGTATAGATTTCAATTAATCTAAAATGGCTGAATTTAAAATAGGCTTCCATTTGTCTGAACTAGTAATCTTAAGGATAGCATGTTTCTCTTAATCTAAAAAAGTGTCCACATATTTATTATAATGTTATGGTACTGTTTCACCAGAAGAATAGTTGCATAATCATAATAATGATTTCTTCATTTAACTAACGGATATTGGTATTGTTGTATGCTTAATTTTCTTTTTCTGTACACCTTTTAATATTGTTATGGTTACTTGAGGAGATCTATTTGGCTTTTTTGAGATGTGGGTAAAACCTTGAAATTTATATATTATAATTTATTAAAATTAATTGGGAAATTGGCACAGAGTAGAATATTGTCATATTTTGCTACAACTAATCCAAGAAATAAGAAGCAAATAGGGGTGGTTAGATTACTCAGAAGAACACAGAATTGGCCAGCAGCAGTTCTGTGTTTAAAACTTATCCAGACTGTGTTTTTAACCTTTCATAGTCACTTCAAATCTCTCAACCTTGCTCTCTCATCTCTAAAAAGGAATGAATACACCTGCATTATTTGAATGAGTTTTTTACAGAATCAGTTAGAAAACATTTTGAATGCACATATTTTATACATGATATATAAAACTCCATGCAAATGATGACTTATTTATGGCTTTTTATAGTTTATATCATTGCAGTTTTATGATTTTATTATATAGACCTATTATATTTAGTGACTTATTACATTAATATGGTACCTTTCTGTGAAAATAAACTAAGTTACTACAACATGAAATATAAATAATGGCAATGATTTTTCAATTACTGAGAAGATTAGGAAATGGAATAAAAATAGAGTAGGCCATATTTTGAAAAATTACTATGCGCATTTTATATTGTACATGGTGTGTGCCATAGACAGAAAAAGAAAAAAAGAGCCACATTTTTTTCTGTGTGTTTCCCTCTAAGACACGTTGCTATTTTAATATTCTCAGGAAGGAGACAAGCCTACCATTGAGAAACTGATGTCTTAGAATCCACTGTCCTAACTCGATTTTCTTCTCTCCTGGGATTGCTTTGGCTGTGGGGTAAAGACCAACTATTTGGAACTTTCTACACATAGGCTTTTTATTCATTCATTCATTCCACAAATATTTATTGAGCATTTTCTATACACCCACATTCTAACCAGGGAATACAAAGATGAATAAGTCATGGTTCCTTCCATTAAGTAGCTCACAGTCTAAGAGGGAGAATAAAGTTTATACAACTATTTTTTGAGGTGTTTTTCTGACTACTGCGTAGACTACCCTACTGAGCAGAGCACTACTCTAAGGATTGTCAGGACAGAGGTGCAACTCTATTAGAAATAGAGGCATTGTCTGGGCACAGTGACTAATACCTGTGATCCAGCACTTTGGGAGGTCAAGGTGGGAGGATCGCTTGAGGACAGGAGTTTGAGACCAGCCTAAGAAAGAAGGAAACCCCATCTCTACGAAAAATAGAAAAATTAGCTGGGTGTGGTGGCGCACACCTGTAGTCCCAGCTACTCAGGAGGCTGAGACAGGATTGGTTAAGCCCAGGAGTTTGAGGTTGCTGTGAGCTATGATGATATCACTGCACTCTAGCCTGGGCGACAAAGCAAGATCCTGTCTCAAAAATACATAAATAAATAAATAAAATAAAAAAGAAAAAGAAAAGAAATAGAGGCATGGAAACACTATGAAAATACAGTAAGCATTAATAATGCACAAACACACACAAGAGCATACCACTCCTAAGCCTACATTCAGTATGAATGTACATTCAGAAAAGAGTGAGGAGGCAGAAACTCTTGCTCAAGAAACTTTTCTTTAAGTTATCTCAATAGCTTAAGATCTGTCCTATAAAATATGTAATATCTGGAAAATAAAGCATACAAACATAATTAAATATGCTGAATATTTCTTTTTGTAATAAATTTTGAAAATGTATTAGAAAATTTTTGGATGTAGCTTCAGAAATATTTTGGAAACAAAATAGATCACTGAAATGCCTAAATAATTGAATCAAAGGCTGCTTTTAACTCCATTTTGCTGGCTTAGGTCTCAGAATTCTGGTAATTACTATATCAGTGAATTATCAATATTATTACTCTCTGTTAACTTGAATAAGGCAAAAAGGACAGCCCAGGTAGGTGTTTGCTGGTGAATACAGAAAAGGCTTTTGTCTGTGTATTTGTATTGGGCGGAAGAGTTTGAACACTTTTCAGAGAACCAGCAAATCAGCTCCTTGGTAATTTTAATCCTGAACTTTTGGAAATGATCCTAACCTTTTCATAACGGTTTCGGTAAAGGTTTCTTCCTAAGATTCTGGCCAACAACACTCTTCTGTCAGGTATGCTGGACATTGCTGTGAATACTGGGAAACAATCCAAGAAGAATAAATTATAACCTTAAAATGTAAGCCAAAATACACACCAGTTTAAAATACTGCTCTGTAATGTTTGGCTCATGTAAAGAAGGTATATACTTTCAATTCACTGAAAATAAAGCTAAATAACATTTTTAGGTCATTTTCTGATTAATTCTCATTTAATTATTCTCAATTCTCATCACACACCTAGGTTCTTAACCTGAGGCCTCTCATCCTTAATTCTTAGACTCCTGTGTGATAAGGTAGTCCATTGTCTTAGGTTGGGTTCCCTAGATTCATATTCTGAGAGGATTCCATATAAATAACTATAAATCTATATCTATATCTATATCTGTATCTATATCTATATCTCTATCTAATCTGTCTCCTAGGGAAATAAGAAGAAAATGAAGCCGTGTAAGAGTGCAATATCAAGCAAATCCAGTCCTATGGAGGTATCTTTGGCTCAGTCCGGCAGAACTCTGCAGATAGGATCAATCACTCATCAGAGCTATCTTGACCAGAAAATGGAGTATTAAGGCCTACAACATGCAGTTGTTTTAAGGGCTATACCTAAGGGGCAGTAATTCCCAGGCACTTGTGGTTATCACAGAGTATAGACAGAGGTGCTTCCAATAGCCTGAGGGTTCCATGCTGGCTGGCGGGAGGGAAAGCCCACTGGGAACCTATGCACATGAAAATAACAAAAGTGTACAAGGGAGTATGGGTGGAGTATTCACAGTGTCTACCTCAGATAAGTAACCATTTTCAAGTATTTAAAAATATACTTTAGATACCAAATAATCAGGATCTAGCCCCGCATTTATCACTAATTAACTGTAACATTAGATGTATATTCTCAGTTTTATTATTTAGAACTCCTCTGAAGTGAGCCAACATGACAGAAACTCAACATGAGCTAGTTTAGCCAAATAAAGAAGAATTTATTGGTTCATATAGTCAAACTCCTGTATTAGGTGAGGATAGAATCTTGCCTTAAGAATCAGAGGAACCATGGCTCTAAATATCGACCAGTACTGCCTTTTCTGTCTCATCTCTGCTTTTCTTTGTGAGTGGATTTACCTTCTTCCATATAATAGATGATATTGGCTCTGTCAACTCTTGATTTTAAGCCTCACAATTTCACACTTCTTTTCTCATGGTTATAATTTTAAATTGCATTGAAGAAGGAACTCTAATTGGTCAAATTTCATGAAAGAATTTACCTCTTCCAAAATTACTTGGTCAAAGAGTGAGTTATTACATTTGTCCACCATGGGACATGCATACATCTTAGAGAGATCTCTGTGGCCAGTAATGTGAGATAATGTAAAATTAGGGCTGTTCTGATTTGGATACCATGTTTAGAAAGGGCAAAGCATAATTCTCCAGAGCTAAAAAGTCAGGTCCAAGAAAAAAGAAAGTAAACTGAGCAAAGCAAATAATACATATTTCTATGCCATCTGGGCTTTTGGTTTCCTAATTAACAAATTGCAATTCAAAATATTTGCTACATTTATTTCACAAAATTATTCCAAGTATTAAATATGATAACATCATCAAAAGTGCTTTACTAATTATGAAGTTTTGCTAATGAGCATTATATGCCACTCACATAGGATATTGAAACTTTTCTTATGTCTCTTCATCCATAATATGTTTAAGACCTTAGAGTCTTCTATAATATATTTTAGTAAATAAAACCCAGGTATAGTTTCCCTGACAAATCTGGAGCCATAAATCTTAGTAGCATCCAGCTTTCTTATTAAGACAGGTGAATCTTCAATGTGGGAATAGGAAGGAGCAGACAGTATTCTCATTATGATTTTTTAAAATGCTATTAGGTACATTATCTTAACAGTTAGGAAAAGCATTAGGGCATCAACTTATCAGCTGCCATACTACTTTCCTTAAAAAATCAATTGCCAGGAAGCCATGTGAACAATTCCTTTTTTCTGAAAAACAAAACCAAAAAGGAAGAAAGAAAAGAAAACATACCTTTTAGATGCTTAATTTCCACACTTCCCTTCATCTCCCAAACTAAAAACCTCTCCCAATGTCATCAGTCACAAAATTTGGTTCAATGACATTCATAGGCTCTACTGAAGATTTACTATGACCTGGCTACTAGTTATTCAATTCAGAGAGAAAGATGAAGACACAATTCTAACCCTTAATGACTTCATAGCTAAATAGAGAGGCAAAATGTAAAGTTCTCCCTTTGAATCTGCCATCTTTTTAAATTTTATGCCCCATCCCTTGTGTGCCAGATCTTTTGGCCTCATGCTTATATTATGACATTAGTCTTGTAATTGGTCTTTATGTCTCCAGTCTTTCCTTCAGTCTAACACAGTCAGACTAATTTTTCTAAAACAATTTTTGCATTGTATGATTTCTCGTAAGAAAACAGAACTCTATGGCTGTAAAATTTCAATAAGGATAATATTTCTTTACTTATAGAATTTTACAGATGTAGGGAAGCTTAAAGTATTTGCACTAAAATCAACTCAACTTTGTATAAATTTTACTCATGAGTAAGGCTAATACTTAATAAGCTGAAAAAAGTTTTTAAAAAATCCTGGATGGTAGAATTATGGGAAGGTCAGTGGCCTTGATGTTGTAGCACTGAGGTACAAAATTAAAATTTTGAGCAATCATAGAAGCATAAATGAGAAACACAAAATGAAATAAAATTTAATATATATGAGTAAAAAATGGGAAATTGAAGGCTGGAAGATCAGTTAGGAGGCTAAAGCAACTGTCTAGGCAAGAATTAATAGTAATTCAGATTTAAATGATGGCAGTGAAAAATGGAAAGAAAAGTGCAGATGCAAAAGACACTATGAAAGATAAATTGACAGAACTTGACTGAGCCAAGTGAGAGGGATATGTAAAAACTATTTTGAGGTTTTTGGCTTTGAATGAATGGTGGTATATACTATGATCAGTAAAGAAAAATCAAAAGGAGAAGTAAATTTGTTGGGCCGGGCACGGTGGCTCACGCCTGTAATCCTAGCACTCTGGGAGGCCAAGGCGGGTGGATCATTCTGAGCTTAGGAGTTCGAGACCAGCCTGAGAAAGAGCGAGACCCCGTCTCTACCAAAAATAGAAAGAAATTAATTGGACAGCTAAAAAAAACATATAGAAAAAATTAGCCAGGCATGGTGGTGCATACCTGTAGTCCCAGCTACTCGGGAAGCTGAGACAGTAGAATTGCTCGAGCCCAGGAGTTTGAGGTTGCTGTGAGCTAGGCTGACGCCATGGCACTCGCCCCAGGCAAGACAGTGAGACTCTGTCTCAAAAAAAAAAAAAAAAAAAAAAAAAGTAAATTTGTTGAAGTTTCTTGAGAAAGAATGATGTGTTCTGTTTTCAGCATATTAAATATTACTGAACTTAGCATCTGTTGTTCTACACCAGGGGTTCCCAACCTATGGTGAGTTGTGTAACTATTTCATTATATATTACAATGTAATAATAATAGAAATAAAGTGCACAATAAATGTAATGCGCTTGAATCATCCTAAAACCATGACCCACCCCTCCCTCATCTGTGGAAAAATTGTCTTCCATGAAAGTGGTCTCTGGTGCCAAAAAGGTTGGGGACCACTATTCTATATCCTTCACCATTTACCTGGTAACAAGAAGTACATTTTCCTTTGGGAAACCGCTGCTCCTTCATCCTCAGCTGACTCCTCCCTCAGCTGCAGGGGTGGGCCATCAGTCAATCTTCCAATGAAAGCATTGCATTTCCCTGGACCCAGTGATTAATTCAGGGACACACATGGCCCAGTTGGAGGCAATATTACAAAACGAGATTTGTCTCAAATAGTTGGGAGAGAAATGAGTACTTTTTCCATTGGTGTTCCAGCAGTTAGTACGGTGTGGCTCGTGACAATGAAAGCAAGCCAACAAAAGGCAGTGCCAACAATGGAGTGAGCCTGGTTCCTGATGCTATCCTTTGAAACTCTAATTTAAGCCTCCTTCCATATTTTCAGTAATGAGACAATAAATTCCCCTTGGGTTTAAATAAGTTGAATAGAGACTCCTTCTTGTCTGACAACAAAAAAGCCACAGCACTTGCTTTATTAAAGCAATATACAAAAATGGAACTCCTTACCTTAAAAACAAATCAGAAAGAAGGAGAAAAAAATGAAAGAAAGAAAATAAGAGCTTCCTAGAAAGCTGAAGTCTTATTATTTATGAAAAATAAACATTTGCCCATTTTTTAAAAAGCTGAACATATGTTGAGTTTTTTAAAAAATGCTTTTCTCATGCCTCTAAGTACACGTCATAGTACTGTGGGCATGTGCATGTGCTAAACTGTATCATTACATTTATTTTATATTGTAATCCCCTTCTGAATCCATAAGAAAGCTCTTCTTTGACATGTGTTCTCTCATAAACCCACAAATTACTACTGGAAGGGTAATAGTATATTCCCTCTTTGGAGTTTTGACATTTCCGAAGAGTGCTGTGTTTTTGTGTCTTAGTTTTTCCATTAGAATTCTAGGGAATGAAACCCCAGAATCAAGAGCAGAAAGATGAATGCTTGAGTAATTTGCAGCATCGGCACATACGGTATGCTTCATTTGATACTTTCTTTAAAAAGTAAAACAGGCCAGGTGCAGTGGCTCATGCCTGTAATCCTAGCACTCTGGGAGGCTGAGGCAGTAGGACTGCTTGAGCTCAGGAGTTCTAGACTGGCCTGAGCAGGAGCGAGACCCTCAGACCCTGTCTCTACTAAAAAATAGAAAAATTAGTCGGGCTTTGTGGCGCAAGCCTAGAGTCCCAGCTACTCGGGAGGCTGAGGCAGAAGGATCCCTTGAGCCCAGGAGTTTGAGGTTGCAGTGAGCAGTGATGACACCATTGCACTCTATCGAGGACGACAGAGTAAGATTTTGTCTCAAAAAAACACACAAAAAGTGAAACAAACCAAAGTCTACATTTTTGATAAAAATGGCTCGTTCTTGTCCATTTCAGGGTCTGATCTGTTCTTTCATTTCATAAACTAGTGGTATTCTTTTAATTAATTTTTTTTGCTTAAGCAAATTATTTACTTGCAATCACATCTCTGTGTGTGTATACACATAATTGTCTGTCTCTTAAAGATGAGGATACCATTCTGAGAAATGTGTTATTAGGCAATTTTGTCATTACGTGAACATCATCAAATGTACTTACGCAAATCTAGAAGGTATAGCCTACTACACACCTAAGCTACATGATATAGCCTACTGCTTCTAGGTGACAAACCTATACAACATGTTACTGTACTGAATACTGTAGGCAATTGTAACACAATGGTAAATATTTGTGTATGTAAACATATCCAAACGTAAAAAAGGTACAGTGCAAATATGGTATTATAATTTTATGGGACCACAGTCATATATACAATACATGATTGAGCAAAACATTGTTACATAGTGAAGGGCTATATATCCTAGGATAAATTAATGAAGAAAAATATGTATAAAGAAAATCTTTTACTTTTACATATATGCCAAAAATTTATATGTATATGTTAAAATATATTTTATACTAAAACAAATGTCCTTGTTTATAGAATTATATATTGCCAGTAAAAGAATGACAATAAATATAGTTTGATTGTTTCTCAATACAATTATCTTTCTCTTCTTGTTTTCAATGTAAAATAGCACTCAATATTTAATTATTTGGGGAGTCTCAGTAAATCAGGAAACAAGTATCTAATAAATCCCCAGTTATGTTTTCAGCATCATAAGGAATTCAGAACAAATATATCATATATGTCATATATGATATAATAAATATATCATATATCACTCTCCTTATCAAAGAGTTCAAAATATAGTAATAGAAAATAAATAGCAGAATTGAAGTGGCAATGCTGAGCTGAAGGAAAGGCAGTGGATTATTGGTTTGGCAAGTACCTAATCTGAAACAGCCAAGATAACAACCAGCAACTTTGTAAACTTTCCTTCTGGCATTTCAAACTTAGCATGAGCAACTTAGAATTTCTGATCTTTCCTCCAATGCCCTCACCCCCAGCAAAATCTGCCCTATTGCTGCTTTTGCCATCCCAACCACCGACTGCTCTTCCATCCATTTGCTCATTTGTAGTGCCATATTCCACTCCACTCTTTTTCTCATACTCACATCTAATCTGAAAGGAAATCCCATAGAATCACCTTTGAGTTATCTCCAGACTTTGATCAATTCTCACTCACATCACTCTTTTGTCTCCACCTGGTCTGAGCCACCACATCTTCCTCATGTGTTACTGAAGTTACCTCCTAATTGTTCACTACACTTCTACCCTATTCCAAGATAGTCTCTTCTCAATACAGTAGCCAGTTATCCTTCTAAATCACATCAGATAGGCCAGGCATCATGGCTCACACCAGTAATACTAGCACTTTGGGAGGCCAAGGCGGGAGCATTGCTTGAGGACAGGAGTTCGAGACCAGCCTGAGCAAGAGTGAGATGCCTCTACAAAATTAGTAAAATTAGCCAGGTGTGGTTGATGCACTTGTAGTCCCAGGAACTGGGGAGACTGAAGCAGGAGGATTGCTTGAGCCCAGGAGTTTGAGGTTGCAGTGAGCTATGATGACACCACCGCACTCTAGCCTGGGTGACAGAGCAAAAGACCCTATCTCAAAAAACAAAAAACAAAAAACAACAACAAAAAAAAACAATAACAACAACAAAAAATAAAACACTGTATCAGATAACTTCACTTCTCTGCTTAGTATTGGTCAAAGTCTTCCCTAAGGCCTACAGTGCTCTACAGAATCTGCTACCTCTCTGACCTCTCCTGTGCTTTACTTTTCCCCTTACCACAGTGACCTCTTTGCTATTGCTCAAACAAATCAGGTAATAATCCACCTTAGGAACTTTGTTCTTCTCTTTGCCTGGAAAGCTCCCTCCCTGATCACCTTCAAGTCTTTGCTCAATTATGATTTTTTTAATAACCCCCAGATATTTTCGATCCATCTTCTTTACAATCTATTTTTCCATAGTACTTGTCACCTTCTTAAAAAATGCTATGTAATCTATCTGTTTATTTTATTCATTGACTGTTTCTCCCTGTTCTAACATTAGCCCACAAGGGCAGGAGTCCTTACCTGTTTTGTTCACTGACTTATTCCAACAACCTAGAACAGATGCTCAATGAATATTTTTGAATGAATTAAATGGATATGACATAATGCCTATAGAGGATAAGGCATAGGTTTGGAGCCACATTATCTTACCTCTCATTTAAATCTATTTTTGAATATTTTACAATATTTGATTTAATCATTACAGAAACACCATACAGTGGATAATATTGTTATCCTATTATACATATGAAGAAATTAAGATACAGGTAACTGAAGCAAATTTCCCAAGGTCACATAATCCATAGGTGATAAACCCAGAATTTGAATCCATGTTATCTGAGCCCAGAGCCTAGGATTTTTAATACGCTGCCAGATAGCCTTTATTGAATACCTTTGGGCAAGTCATTTACACTCCATGAGCTTCTCTTCTTTCCTTGGTTAAATGGGATACTAATGCCTTGATACATTGTTGTGGTGAGAAGTAGAGAAATTTATAAGTACTTGGCAAATGATGGGGAGTTATTAAATGAAAATAATATTCTAGTCCTTCCCACATGATGATCACAATATGAGATGTCTGGAGCAAGTTCCATCTTTATAAGATATATCTCTGCCCTTAAAAGAAGTGTGAGAATCAGGTCAGGGCTCAATGTAAAGGTCTGAGAAACATGATCATCTAACTTTAATTTAGACCTGAGGCTAGAAAATCAAAGTTATTTCTCAAAGCTCAGACTAGCTCTGGCTAATAACAAAGAATGGTCCATTTTCCAGAGCGCACCCTTATGCATATTTCCTTGGTAGGGCATTCTGGGTCACAGATCTTGGGGCAGATCCAGAAGTCCCAAGTCTCCATTTCACTTTGCCACTTGCCCAGAGTACCCCTGGGCATGTCCCCTCTCTGTGAATTACAGACTACAACTGACACTCAGACAGCTAATACTCTCATAGAGCTGACTCTGTGTCAGACACTCACCTTGTGCATTAGCTCCTTGGAATGTCCAAATAACTGTCAGATTAAGAAAAAAGACACATCAGACATCACGGAGGGTAGCTTTCAGCAGAAATGACGACAAGGAAGAGCTGGGTCTGAAGCTGACTCATGAAGGACAGAAAACTTGGATAAGCAGAGAGGCAAGATGAAAGCATTCCTACAGCAGTGACAGCATGACTCCATGAGTTAATAAACATGCATTGAATACAGAGTGTCAGGCACCTGCTAATGCTGTGAGCATTCCAAATATACAAGTAAGGCATGATTCTTAATAGAAAGGAGTTTGTGTATTTTACAGTCTAGATAGAAATACAGATAAGACATTTAATCATGTGGGGCCAATTGTGACAAATATTATAAAAGAAACTCAACAAAATGGAAAGAGGGAAGAGAAAGAAAAGATTTTTTTAGTGGAATTTACATGTCTACTTTTAAAAAGTAGATGATATATAAATATGAGGGGCAAGCAGAATTTTGATTAATAGGAAAAATTTTAAGGACATTTCAAGCAGAAAAGCAATTTGAGTGTAGGCATGGTTGGTTCTGTGAAATGCATGTAGACTACACAGGATAAAAATGAAGAGTGTGTACAAAAAGAGAGTTTCACTAGTGTTATTTTAAGTTCAGTTAATTTACTCTGACATCTCAATTTAGTGAGAAAAATTGGTGAATAGAATGTCTTCCTCACAGTTCAGGCAATTAATCCTACTTTACAAATACCTTTGTGTGTGTGTGATTGGGGGGAGAGGTACATACTTTCATTGTACACATGGAAACATCTCTGAGGGAAACCCAAGAGCTTGCTGACATTTTCTCTCTCTTTTCTCTTTCTCCATTTTGCCACATCATAAGTACTTTACTCTTAAGGAAACACAGCTAGACTCATTGATCCCACAGTAAAGCAAATTTATTCTTAAAGGACCAAAGTAAACAGTGTAGCTGTAATTAGCTCTAAGAAAACATATCTTACATACCCCCTCCCCTAAGTGCATTTGAGACAGCACAAGGTCTAAGCTTGAGCAGATGGATTTCAGTGCAAGTAATTACAAGCTGCAATAGAATTTTCTTAAAACTACACACATACCAGACAAATACTTATTTGTGGTTATAGAATGGGTAAAGTTACTACAAAAATAGTAGCACACCTTACAATAGTGTCATATATATGCCATAATTTACCTTTGCTATATCTGAAGTGTCATATCTTGTTTCAGACTTAATATTTAGTAACTAACAATTTAATGTACAAATCTCTGGCCTAAGCAACAGAATAATTAGAAGAGGCAACCTCCCCCCCTTTTACATGGAAAAAATATAGTAGACCATGTAAAATGCCTGAGGATTATACAGAAGAGGGAAGTAACTTTTAGTCATCAAAAATGTAGGGCAATTTTCAAATAACATATAAAGCAAACAGTAAATTCAATGTAGATATGCAGAAGGGTAATAATGGATCATAAATGGCAATAGACTTGTCTTACGAAAGTGAATGCTATGAACCTACCCTCAATTTGATGTACCATGGTCTCCAGAAATAGAACTAAAACTAATTATTTTGTTTAAAAATGTAGTAAAATCCATCATGCATTACCTCCACGCAAAGGAGTATGATAACAAAAAATGGTCTGTCATTTCTGACTTATTCTTCGGGAAAGAATTAGCATTGTGGCAATTGTCCTTCTGTTTTTTCACCATTGAAAATAAGTCCCTCATTAAACAACAACAACAATAATTAAAAAAAAAACAAAAACATCAACATTAACAAAGACATTTTCCTGTGCTATATAATGTTTTTGAGCTGTTGGGGTTGATTAAATGAACCCCTACAGTGACTGAACCAGAGTCCCCGAAGTGTTCAGCTATTTTTTGATAATTTCTTGGGAGTATTCCAATACATTGGGATAGTTTCTTTGAAGTCTCTGGACACCATTTTACCACAGAGCAAAGAGTAAGAGTCCAGAATTCAGTTCACTTCAAAACATCAGAGCTCATAAGACTTTCCCAGGGCAAAAGTGATTCCTGTCAGTTTATATGAAATCTATCAGTTAAGGTATCAAAGAGGACATTTTGTGAGCTTTTGCAAACTGTAACATAGCCTACATTGTACTGGGGACTTGCATATGAGAATCACAACCTAGATAATATAAATCAGTGCATATACAATCTATTCCCAATATCCCCTTATTTTTGATTGTGTTACCATTTATCATTCTGGTCAAAAGCTGAAAAAGGAAAATGCACAACCCTAGCTCCTATCACAACTCTAGTATGAAAGATACCACGAATGGAAAGGAAAAATCCCAGAATGTTTTTCTATGGACCATGAGTAACAAACTTAACACAAACCACTTCAGGGAGGTAGTAGAGTTAACATTTCATTGAAATGAATTGAGGGTGAGAGTTGGGGAGACACAGCCAGCAAATATAAACAAATTTCAGTAAACATTACTGTGAAGGAAAGACAATAGGGTAGCAGCTAGATTTGGGAAGGCAGGGAATTAAGATGGGAATTAGACATTCTCCAAATATGGAGGAAAAAGAGAAGATTGGTACTAATACAAATGAACCTTCAAGACATGAAGGCAATTATTTGATAAAGTTTAAGTCTAATATTATATCGTTTCTCTGTGAACTAGAAGTTCATCTATTATACATAGGAAGGACTTTTGGTTCAACATGGTGGATGGAACACAGAAGTTTAATCTCTCTTCCCTACGAAAACCAAGATTACCATAAAGGAATAAAAAGTTGTTTATCAAAGGGCAAACAGAATGAAGAAACAGATAGCAGTAGAAAAGTGATCAAGGAAATAGAACTTCATCATAGGAGTCAGGTAGATAGAACTCTCAGAGTGATGATGAAGGGAAATCCTAAGACAATAATTGTGTGTAGTTTCAGAAAACAACCAATCTAAGTAGAATCAGGAAGGCTAAAACATCCAGGAGTGATAATATTGTAGACTAAAGAAAAGTATTTACACAGAGACAGACAGATAGATAGATAACATACATGCACTGAGAGATTATTTGATGTGTTTGACCATTTGGTGATGAATTTTGTAATACTTTCAGACTTGGAGAGAAATTACTAGTTAGTACAAAGAAACTTAAGCAAATGTAATACTGAAGTAATTACTAATTCTAGGAAAAATCAAAGCTATTCAAGGAAAAAAATGTCGCTATGGTTCACTTTGCGGTTCAGCTTAAATAATATTTACATATAATTATGTAAACACTGAATATTTATTTAAACAAAAATGTTGATAAATTATACTAGGAGTATACTGTAGGGGAAGCGTGTGTGTGTGTGTGTGTGTGTGTGTGTGTGTGTGTGTGTCACAGAGAGAGACATGCATACACACAGAAAGAGAGTGTTTTAGAAAGATCATCAGAATGTACTGGAAAATTAAATACTTATCTTCACAATAGGAAATTGTAGATATAATCAAAAATTTTAAAATTAAAAAATAGCACCAAAATCTACTTATTTAAAATCAGTGGATAGAGACTAGTCTCAATAGCTAAAACTTAAAGGTAGTTTTTGCAGTGTGGGATTGGGTTTGGGCAGTGCATGGAGCAAGGTACTCCTGTTTTCATTACAAACCTTCAGTTATAATTTGACTTATTAAACTATGTAAGTGTACTACTCTAATTAAAATAAAAGTGTAAATTAAAAAGAGTAAAGAGCAATTGAAAAGCTTTTGAGCAGAATATTTCGGATTTTAAAGTTTTAAAGGATGAGAAGGAAAAAGAAAATACCTTCAAAACTGAAAAATACTTTATCCTGTTATACCTCAAAAATGGTCTTAATCTATGTTTTCAACCATATCTGCCACAGCTTCAAAAAGTATTCACTAATATCCAAATATAGGCCATATTCGGTGCCAAAGATGCCCCTTCTCACTATCATAAAATCATTTCTTCTCCATCTGTCGAAATTTTGGCAATCCTTCAAATCCTATCTCAATGCCTCTTCATTTTTTACTCTTATCCTCAGTCATATGGGATCATTTCCTCTTGTCATTGCCATTGAATTTTTTTCCTGCTTTGTTGCATTTACTTTATTTTATATTCTTTTATACATTCATCTCATTCTAAGTGTCTTAAACCTTCAGTCTGTGTTATTCATTTTACTTCCTTGTATTACCTAACAAAGCATTTGGATACATAGTAGACTCTTATACCTGTGTTAAATTAAATTGAATTTGACATGCCATCCTCCTTTGTTTTTAAAAGAATTATCATTACATTGCCCTCGTTTTAATAATCATTGGTTTAAATTACTTATAATACTCAAATACTAGTATAGCATACTACTACTACATGTAACTTAGTTAAGAAAGACAAAATAAAATTGAGGATCTAAGTGGTTTTCTTTGGATATTTTATCTTATTGTTCTTTTCAGCAGGGCTATGAAGGAAATTCTTTTTAATTTTGTTTTAAAATTGCACAATAGCCATGGTAATGGCATATAATAGCCATAAATTTAATCACATATCACTAATTACAGGTTCCTTTTTGGTTAGAATCTCTTTGGAAAAACAATAAAAAGCATACTTTAGTCATTGTTAAATTTAAGAATTTTGTCCATGGAAATAATAACAAATATCATTTAAAGTAAAATAATTGTTTTAATCAGTAATGACAATAATTTCACCTTAATTATTAGATACATTGATTGCTATTTTAAAAAATGAATATTAATTATTGGACAATTGGAGTGTTCCAGGTTCTAAGGTGTTTATATTTATTATCTTATGTAATTCTCACAGCAACAGTAGCAACAGACAGACATTCGTAGTATACAAACAGCACTTACTATATGCTAAACCCTCATCTAAGAGCTTTTTACACACACTAAGGCATTAAGCTTCACAACAACTCTATGAAATAGATACTAAAATTATTACTTTCATCTTACAGTTGAGGAAACTGGAGCACGGACAGGTTAAATAACTTCCCTATGGTCACACAGCTAAAACGTTTAATACCAAAATTGAAATCCAGAATCCAGAAATCCATGCCTTAATTGCTATATTAAGCAGGTATCCTCATTACTATTACAATCCTTAGTCTTTACACGAGGCTTAGAGACGGTATGAAGGTGGAACTGGGATTTAAAGTCAAGCCTGTTCTGTTTAATGAGCCTTTTGCCACAGATCTAACATTGAAAAAACCTATTTTTTAAAATATTGAATTAAGACAGATAGTAACACAAAATGCAATATTCTATATCTTAAGTCTGTAGCTATATTTTGTAATTATTAATGTGATTCACTCCACATTCACACATTTCTGTACCTATCATCAGAAGTTTTAAGGAATTTAAATCTGTTACTCCTTTTTTAGGCCTTTTTGTAAATTAGAAGGCAACATATTTCCAAACACTGACTTGCTTATTCAACTAATATTTTTGCGTTTGGATAAATTAAGCTTTTATAAAAATGCCCATGATTCCCTTTTAAAGTACTCTAATTTTTAAACTGAGTATTATTTACTATTCTGTTCTGTGCTACATGTTTTGCTGTATACGTAGGCAGTTGCCATGTGCAACTTCAATGGATTCTTTCTGATGCCCCAAAATAAATCAAATTATACAGCAAGCAGGGATATCACTTAAGTCTATGTAAATAAAGATATACAAAATTAAATATAACCTGTCATTTGCCTTGTGACTATTGAAAGTAAAACCATTCATGTTGTTCCAAATAAAACTCCTTAGAGTCACAGTTTTTTCTAAGAGGGTAGTAACTAATAATGAACACTTTTTAACAGGGAGAGAAAAGGCCTTTTGAAGACCTGGTCAGGCCTATTCCCCATGATTCCTCTTTGCTTTACCATGTCCCAGACCTGCTCAGAAAGATTACAGGACTTTCTTTCATCAACCCGTACACCACTGAGAGTAACTTCAAAGTGAATTGTCACAATAGTGTGCAGTAGTCTGTAAATATATGAAGCATAATATGGAAGTTGCTCAGTGTGTGGTTTAAAAAAGTTTTCTAACAGAGATGGTCAAAGGCATAGCACCTCAAAGACTGCTTGTTCTGTATCTTTTTACTAATCATACCACGATCTCTCAAGGAACCAGTTTTGGAAATTTTGGAGTCTTCCTTTTGTGAATTTATCATCTCCTGCAATATCTAATCCACAACTAAAGTCCTTGATAAATCTCTCATCTTCATCATCTCACTTTGGAATTTTTGTCATAATATTTCAGTGAATCTTCCTTGTCATGGTTTTCTTTTTTTTTCTTTTTGGTGCATCATTTACAACAATAACAAGTTAATTCTCTGTGAAATCTACAATTTATGTGGTACAGAGTCATTGCTCAAAAAACTTCAGTTGTTCCCCAATGTCCAAAGAATAAATTCAAATTATTTATTCTGAAAGGAGAAATCACCTAAAACAATCCTCCATTCTAGTGAAACTGGTCAATACACCATCCTCCATTCCTCCTCACCCCACCCTCCAAAAAACTTGAAACTTTGATGATTTATTAAGTGATTTAAATCTCTTTACTTCTTCCAGGACCATTTCAAGTGTTAGCTCTTCCTGAAGTCTTTTTAAGAGTGCCATTCATCAGGAATTTTTTCCTTCTCTGAATTCCTGAAGGTTCTCTCCTCTATTGCTCACTTATTTGACACCTAACAAATCCTGCTTTTTATTGTTAATTTTATTTTTATTCATGTTTTGTATATCTGAGTAGCTTTAAAATTCTTTTGTAGGATGGTCTGTGTTTTATATGTTATATATCCCCAGCACAATGTCCTAAAATGAAGTTACTAAATGATAATTTAATAATGTTAATGATGATTATCTGCCTTGATTTAACCATTTGTTTATCATGCTTATGAAGGTGTTTAAGGCAAAGATGAAAAACATCTATTAAAAATGTTTTAGAGTAAACCCACCATTATGTAGATCGACTAGATGACATCTAACATCTATATTAGTCCAATAACTCATAATATTTCATAAGTCCAAACACTTGGAAAGGCTAAAAGTGATGAATCTAACCTTTTTACATGTTATATAATGTATGTTATGCAATCCATTCAGTTAATAAAATGTTAATCCACTTCTTTATGTAATCTTTATAGAAAGAAATATAAGGCCAAATATCTAAGGAATTTAGTCTTATTGGAGATATAAGCTACACACACAAAAAAACTAAATTAACAATAAAAATAATATTGTTAGAAGTTTAACATGAGGAAGAAATAAAAAGTCTTAGCAATTCTTTGAAATTTCCTAATTTACTTGAACATTTGGTCTTCATGGAAACTGTGTTTCTATCTTTCAATTTTCTCTTCTTTTTTATAACCAATATCTAACAATCTATGAGCTTGACTCAATAAAGCCTCCCATCTGAATGAGATTTCTAACATTCATGATTATATTCCTACTGGAAAGGTTCCTACTGGAACCATTGTATCTCAATACCTTACTATAATTCAATTACCATGCTAATACAAATATTTGTTGACTCAACCTAAAATCTTGTATTTTTCTCTCATTCTCAAGATAAAACAACATTTTCATTATTCTTACTACTTTAATTTTGCAATTTTAATTCTACTAATGTATTATTAACTGTTCAAAATAATGAAAATTAATCTTTATGACACTTGATTAATATGTGAAATATGCATAAAGGCCCCAATTTTTTATTTGGTGATAATACCTCAAATTTCTTTTCTTCTATGCAACCTAAAATGGCCTGCTTTTTGTGTATTTATATTCATGTTTAGATGATGCTTAAAAATGCAACATAATATTGAAATTGACTGCCATCACTGATGATATGTATTATAACTGATTAAGGATGTTTAGTTTTATTTTGTCTGATTTGGTAAGCAACAATTTGAAATATGAAATAAATTAGTTATTTTGAAAAATAAAAGCTACATTTAAAAAATATACATTCTCAAGCTAATCTAGCAAAATAGATATGATTTCCATTTTAGAAAACAAAAACTGAGGCTCAAAAGGAGAGGAGGCACAGTTATGTTAACTGTTATATCCTCTATATTTAGAAAGTGGTAAATAAATATTCTTCAAATGGGATAGAAGGGAAAAAGGAAAGAACTGAAGAGAAAAAACAATGGAAAGGAAAAAAGTAAGAAGGAAGAAAAGAAAGAAGAAAGCAAAGAAGAAAGGAAGGAAGGATATTTACTATTAATAATTAGGGTAATGGTAATTGCTAAAACAGATAAATTTCAAGATCTCAGTGGCCTTACACAATAGAAGGATATTTATTTTTCTGTCATGTAGAATCAAGTGGATGTTCTTGATCAGCAGAAGGCTCTGGTCCTAGAAGTGATTCAAGAACAAAGGCATTTTCCATCTCATATCTGCTATTTTCAGCAAATGGCCTCTGTGGAGGAAAGTTTTTGTGATGCAGTCCTGTAGTCCTGGGAGTGGTAACACATCACTTTGGTCACATTCCAACAGGTTCATTGAACAGATCCTGGATAGCTGTTCATTTTATAGAATGTCTTTTTTTCCTTTGGGTAGATGCCCAATAATGGGATTGTTGGATCAAATGGTAGTTCTACTTGTAGCTCTTTGAGTTATCTCCATATTACTTTCCACAGAGGTTGTACTAGTTTGCAGTCCCACCAGCAGTGTATAAGTGTTCCTACCCCTGGGGACTTTTTGATAAAAACCATTCTCACTGGAGTTAAATGATATCTCATTCTGGTTTTGATTTGCATTTCCCTGATGATTAGAGATGTTGAGCATTTTTTGATATGTTTGTTGGCCATTTGTCTTCTTTTGAAAAGTTTGTGTTCATGTCCCTTGACCACTTTTTGATAGGGTTATTTTTTCTTGCTGATTTTCCCGATCTCTGTATGGATCCTAGTTATCAGCCCTTGATAGGATGTGTAGCATGTGAATATTTTCTCCCATTCTGTAGGTTGTCGGTTTGCTCTCATGATAGTTTCCTTGGTTGTGCAGAAGCTTTTTAATTTGATCAGGTCCCATTTATTTATTTTCGTTGTTGCTGTGATTGCCTTTGGAGTCTTCTTCATGAATTCTTTGCCTAGACCAATGTCTGTAAGAGTTTTCCAACATTTTCTTCTAGAATTCTTATAGTTTCATGCCTTAGGTTTAAGTCTGTTATCCACCATGAGTTGATATTTGTGAGAGGTGAGAGGTGTGGATCCTGTTTCAGTCTTCAACATGTGGCTATCCAGTTTTCCCAGCACCATTTATTGAATAAGGATTGTTTTTCCCAGTGTATGTTTTTGTCTGCTTTGTCAAAGATCAGATGGCTATATGAGGATGGTTTTATAGGTGAGTTCTCAACATTGTTCCATTGGTCTATGTCACTGTTGCTGTGCTAGTACCATGCTGTTTTGGCTTTACTATAGCCTTGTATATAGATTGAAGTCTGGTAAATTGATGCCTCCCAATTTTTTCTTTTTGTCTAAGATTGTTTTGCTATATAGGGTCTTCTGTGGTTCCATAAAAAAGACATCTGCACTAGAATGTTTATAGCAGCACAATTCACAATTGCAAAGATGTGGAAATAGCTCAAGTGCTCAGCAATACATGAGTGGATTAATAAACTGTGATACATGTATGCCATGGAGTTCTAGTCAGCCACAAAAATCAATGGTGATCTAGCACCTCTTGTATTATCCTTGATAAAGCTGGAACCCATTCTACTAAGCGAAATATCACAAGACTGGAAAAATAAGCACCACTTGTACTTAGCATCAAATTGGTATTAATGGATCAAAACTTAAGTGCACATATAGTAATAATACTCATCAGGTGTCGGGCAGATGGGAGGGGGGAAGAAGAGATGTATATGTTCACAACTGATGGGTGCAGTGCACACCGTCTGGGGGATGGACATGCTTGAAGCTCTGATTTGGGTGGGGCAAAGGTAATATACATAACCTAAACATGTGTACCCCTGTAACATGCTGAATTTAAAAAAAAGTAAAAAATAAACAAAGTGATAAACAGCAATACAATAATAGCCAGGGACTTCAACATCCCTCTGTCAGAACAGGAAAGATCCTCCAAACAGAAAATAAACAAAGAAACAATGGACTTAAACAGAATTCTAGAACAAATAGGCCTGACTGGCATTTACAGAACATTCTACCCCAAAGCCAGTGAATATACGTTTTTCTCATCAGCTCATGGGACATTCTCTAAGATTGACCATATCCTAGGCCACAAAGCATGTCTCAACAAATTTTAAAAAAATGGAAATTATACCATGCATCTTCTCAGACCACAGTGGAATCAAATTAGAAATCAATTCCAACAGAAACTCTCATCTCTCCACAAAGTCATGGAAACTAAATAACCTTCTATTCTTGTTTATTCTGATCAGATCAGTCTGTATTTCTTTTATCCATCCTTCCTGCCAGCAAAAATCATCCTACTACACACAAATAGACATTTGTGTAAGCCGTGATCCTGCAGCTAATCATTCTATATGCCTCTGAAATATTGACTAAAATATTAGGATTAATCCGTACCATAATGTGAGAAAAAGAGCCAAGATGGCAATTATTTTAACGTCACTTAAGAAAGTTGGTCAAGGTTATAATTGGAGCACATTTAAAAGAGTGAGAAGAAAGAAAAACATTGTAACAATTAAAAATAATAAGTGTGGGCTTAAGAAAAAGAAAAGATCAATGTACCATTTACCATAATCAGATGTCAGAATAAGATTTGGTTATATCATAAACATCACTTTTTATTATCAGTGAAGTTCAAAAGATCATGAAGGCATGAAGTTTATGAAGGTTGGTTGAGTAATTAAGTGTGTTAAAAGAGGGCAGGTTTCACTTTAACTCACTTGGAATACTGAAGTTAATCCTCTTAGGAATGTTCTAAGAGTATCTAATGTCAGAGGTTATTTTCTTGAGATGTAAAGTTAGCTCCCTGACACTAAGATGTAAATATGCTGCCTAAATTGTCATGTTACATATGTTGTCATATGCATTAAAAATTCTACTAACATTTCTTTCAGTGCATATATTTTCAGTTTTATTGAAGATGATCGTCTCTGTTATAAGCAATCCCCTTTGCTCTCAGAAGCTTATGATTTAGGAGTCTAGCAAGGGAGATAAATAGATAAGTAGATAGATAGATGGAAGGAGAAAGAGAGATGGGTAATTGAGGGGAAGGGAAAGAGGGTAAATGGATAAGGAAAGAATGATGAAGTTTTTAAAAATATATTATTTTTTATCAAGTCAAAGGAATAACCAGTATTATGTGATTAAATTTTACTAGACATACAGGCAGGATCAGCTACATAATTTGTGGGCCCCACTTCAAAATAAAATCCAAGGTTCTTTGTACAAAAATTATTAAGAATGTCTAGTGAGAGGGGAACTTTAAACCAAGCACGGGACCTTTCTGAGCATGGGTCCTGTGCAACTGCTCATGTCCCACGTACATTCTTGAAGCCAGGCCTATACATAGGAAAGATATTTGCTCATAGTCCTTGATATTTTCATGGATCAGATTATAGTAATTATTCATCTAGATCTCATTCTCTTTCTGTTCTGGATCCACAGGGTGAGAGAGTATTTATCCCAGTGCATCTCTGGGTTTTTATGGCCAACCACCAATAGATTATATTTAAGCAGTTTTGGCAGAAAAAAAAAAAAAAAGGTCAACATTTAATGAGGAATCTCGTGTCTATCTGTGTAAATGGACTTTTTCAAAAATATGTAAATAGATAAATGTATGAACTGAAAAATGAAAGAATTATATTCTTTCTGGCAAATTATTATGTCAGAAATTTTTTATAGCGTGGTAATATAAATAGCATCTGTACACGTTTTGAATGGTCCTTTAATTTATATTTCTTTTGCTTTTATTTGTCTCATTCTGAAAATATATTATTTCAGTAACAGGTACTACTTAAAAAAAGAAATCAGCAATTTAGACCGCGAATTTGTTAGGAAGACTTCCAACAATCATTGAAATCCGTGCTGTTCTTTCTCTCCTTTCAACAGCTAAAACATTTGTTGCCTGTACCATACAGTATATTCTGCTTCGTATCACAATTATTTTCTTTTCTATATTGTAAACTCCTGGAGGCCACAAAACTGTCTTTTTGTTTTGTTTTCTTCTTTTTTTTCATGACATACTAACATTGAAAACAAATGTCATAAGTATTTTTATGAGATTCATGACACCTGACGAGGTGCCTTAAACATGATAGCAGCTCAGTGTAGACTTCTTCAGGGGACAAATAAATGAAAGTTTGATTTTAAATGCCCTGTCTTATCTTTTGTAAGGAAGATCGAGAAGATCAAATGCAATTGTCAGTATGCAGATAGACTCTTGGATATACTGTTGTGGTTGGGATATGATGACAAATGATCACTTTTGTTTAAAAAGATTGAATTTAGTTTGGCTTTCTAGAAATGCCAAACTGCAAAAAATTAAAGTATTGCATTTCTCTCAATCTTTTTATATATCTTCAAGCTTTTCCTTCTAATTATTTCTGCACTAGAAGGACAAGGAAGATATTTTCTGTACTTACAGTAATTTATACAGAGCATTTTGATGAAGAGAAGACCAACTTAAAATTGAACATTATTAATGTTTACTTACATATATATGTCCCATAATTTACTGATTTTTATTGTAATGTTTTCTATTAAAGTGTTTTGTTGTTCTTATCTTCAAATACAAGTATTCAGCCTTAAATTTAAAAGGAATAAGAACAAAGAAAACATCCAATCTATAAAGTCACCTGAATACATATTTTTAAATGGACATAAAATCATAGTTCTATGATCCTTTAATTAGCAATTTATTCCTTCATTCTTTCCTTCCTTCCTTTTTTCTTTTCTTTCCATACTTCCTTTCTTTTTTCTTACATAATGACTTAAATCCAAATGCCATTAATGAAATCTGAACAAGGCCAACATCTGCGAAGGGAGGGGCAGTGCAATAAGGTGGTACTCATGCAAGGGGGTGTTGTGGCAGCTGGGCACGGGGTGCCGGAGCCTGAGAGAGCTCCAGAGCACAACCAAACGGCGGTGATGAGGGTGGGGAGACAGAGGAGTGACAATGATGGCAATGGAAGTTTAGTTGCATGTAGTGAGGCTTGATCATATAAGCATGTTGCGGAAATTGAAATCAAGTGTCTGTCTCACTGTAGGAGAAAGACGTTACATATACAAAAGGAGATATAGCTATAATAGACTCTGTGCTGCTATGAGACTGAAATTAGTGACACTGTTGTAAACTTATGGTTTTAAATACATGCAGGTATATGTAGAAATATAGATGTGGATGTGTGGGGAGTATGTGAGCGTACATTCATATATTTTGCTAGCACTAAGAGTCTGAGAGCAGCAACATCAAAATAACAATGGGTACACTTAGTGACTATATCTCAATTTCTAAATACCATTCTTTATTAAAAGCAACCAGGGATCCGTGGAGAAGCGGCTGATTCCAGAGCCATGGCAGGTAGAGTATAAGATGAACCTGAAAATTTTTTGTGTGTCAGAAAGAAGGAAGTGCTCAATCATGGGACATGTCAAAAGGACACAAATACCACCTTGAAAGGGCTTATATTGGCCAAATCGGAAGCAGTTTGAGAATTTATATAATTCATGATAGTGGCAGGTTATAAACCTATTAAACAAACAAGAGTCCATGCTAATATAGATGATAGACCCATAGATTATACAGAAAGGAGGGTGCAAGGGAGAATGGGGAGAAGAGGAAGCTTTGAAAGCATTTCCTTATGGTAGAATGACAGTTAATATATATAGAAGGAATAATGGAGTTATTGAGACAGCTGATAAATTCGAACAGGAATTACATTTTAGTAATGTTAATTTATTGATGTTCATGCTAATTTTTTGGTGTAGTTGATTGTTTTTTACACAATGTCCTTGTTTTTAGAATGTGCACAATAAACGACTATAGCAATAGGCATCATGTCAGTGACTTACACTAAAATGATTCAGAATTTTAAAAAAATGTTATTTGTGTTATTCCTGCAATTTAATTTTCAGTTTGGCTGTATGCCAAAATTTAAAGTAAAAACATCAGATTAAAATGCCAAAAATGACACACTTTTTCTCTTAAAATCCATCTGGATTCCTAGGTAAGCATCTTTGGAAAATTAATGTAATTTTCAGCACAAAGAAGGGTATTCTAACTCATCAAAGTGCTAACTTATAAGAGTCATGAAATGTCATACATGTTTGAAATTGGAAGCATTAGAATCTACAACCCACTCTGTACCTATGGTATTGAAATGAATATGAATTATTTAGGCTATTGTTAAATTAACAACTTATGAATTTATCCACCACAAAAGTCAAGAGAAGCATGAATATCTGACAACCAAATAATCCACCTGGTTTGGTCACAAAGATGATGAATAACTAAAATGTATCCGATTTTACAGTCATCTTTATTCCTTAATTATCTCAGTCATGTAGTAATTGTGCTGATTGTCAGACAAACTAAAAATGTGAATCAACCACAAAATCTTCTAGCTTCTGATAATCTCTTAGAATCTTTCCACATTTAATTCATTCCTTTTTTATTTGACAGCTACTACATTCTTAATCTTTTCCTAAGAACTGAGAATGTTAAAAATAGTCAAAGAGCCGGGCGCGGTGGCTCACGCCTGTAATCCTAGCACTCTGGGAGGCCGAGGCGGGCGGATCATTCTGAGCTCAGGAGTTCGAGACCAGTCTGAGCAAGAGCGAGACCCCGTCTCTACCAAAAATAGAAAGAAATTAATCGGACAGGTAAAAATATATATAGAAAAAATTAGCCGGGCATGGTGGCGCATGCCTGTAGTCCCAGCTACTCGGGAGGCTGAGACAGTAGGATTGCTCGAGCCCAGGAGTTTGAGGTTGCTGTGAGCTAGGCTGATGCCACGGCACTCACCCCAGGCAAGAGAATGAGACTCTGTCTCAAAAAAAAAAAAAAAAAAAAAAAAAAAAAAAAAAAAAATAGTCAAAGAATCTGCTTTCAAGGACGTTATAGTTCTACTAAGGAGAGAAGTTTTACATAGTTAGCAAAAAGAAAAGCTTTGTCTTTAGTTTTGTTCAGGAATTATGGATATAGCAGAGGTTCCAGTTTGACTGTATAATCATGTTTGGGCACTTTTACAGAACTGCTGCAAAGGGATCCGTTTCCAGGTGGGTTTCAGGAGTTGCCCAAGGAACATAAGAATGGATTTCATCTGTTTCTTTGGAAGTTTTATTTTGCTCTACTTTTTGAGTACTTGGTAGTAAAGGAGGAAAGAAGAGTGTAATATGTAATAGAGGTTTGTCTAACATTCTAATCCCACAATACACCCATGGAAACTTCTCTGGGCCATATAGAGGCAAAGGCTGCAAGGAAATACTAAGTGTGCTCATTTAATTTTACTCCGTGGTCAGGGGAGAACAAGCAATAAGTATAGATAGAAATGTGGCACGACATGGGAGAGAGGGGCCGTATTTTCATATTTTTGTGTCAAAAAGAGCTAGGCTTTGGTACATCAAAAATTCCCAGCTCATAGTGCTGCTGTGGCACTTGTCTGTTTACCCTTTTCAAGTATCAGGAGACAGCACACTTGGCATGGTCAGTGACGCGATTGCATTCTCAATAGCAGCATTGGTGAGACATTATGTTCAAGGGGTTTTTAGAGCATTAGAACTCTTTGGCAGGACAGAACAGAAAGACATGAGGAAATTAAGTGGAGATCACTTATATAGCCCAGGAGAATTAGTATTCCGATGGGGCCAGGAAATCCTACAGGAAATCTGTGTATATGTGTGGTGTGTGTGTGTCTGTATCTATAATAGTTGAAGGTAGTCTATATTCAAGACACTCCTCCCGTAATAAGCTACATGTGAGAGTAAGCTACATACACATTTCTTTGTGTGTGTGTGTATGTGTGTGTGAATGTGTGTATGTGTGAACATATTTTCTACAACATTATTTGTAAAGCCAGTCTCTAATTCATGCTTCAGTTGTACTAGGTAGATATTTTCATATTTCTCCTATGCAATTCTTGAATAGGTAAATATTTTAGTTAGGATTTTTCAGTCTCACATGAATTGACACACCAAGTCTATTCTACAAACTGATGATATAATTTTCTAAAAAGTTCCCTAAAATGATTTAGCTACTATAAAAAATTTCAAATAGAACCACTTTCTTCATATTTTAAGAAAATATTTTGAAGAATCCCGTGGGCAGTTGGAAATGGCAAATAATGCATTTAACTAAAAATATTAGATTTCTTAATACAAAAAGTTATATTTTAATGTTCTATTTGTGGGAACAAAATTTTCCCTGATTTATCAACAAAAAACATTGGATCACTTGATTACAATAAAAATAACATGAATAGTCTTATAAAGTATAAATTACTATCAACAGCAGAGTATGCTTGGTTTTTATAGTTTACATTTGACAACTTTTCTGGTCAAGTGTAAGTCAATTAATAGTTTTATAGCTTTTTATGTGAACTCTTATTACGGGAAACAATCAGATCTTGTTTTGTTAGCCTGATCTGTCATTAGTGCTTCACATATTTAAAAAAAAATATTATGGGCCTTGAAGGTCTTGCATCACACCATCCTCCTCCTCAAAATGGACCTCTGTTATTAAATTCATCACATAGCATTCAATTTATCTTGTGTTTTTTTTTTTAATTTCCCTTTAGTCTGCAAACTATTCAAAGTAAGGAATTGTATACTATTCATTTTTATAGCCCTCACACCATGAGCAGCTGAGTTTCAATCATTTGGCAGGTTTTCCCTAAAGTTCACTAAATTTAAATTATCTCAGGAAGGCTGTTTGGTATGATAAACAATTGAGAAATTATTTTGTAAACTATATCAAAGATGGGTAAACTGAGTTTAGTAGGATTATCTTTTTAAGTGTGACAAACAATATTTCTCTAAAAAAATGATACTTTTTCACGTGAAATTTACTAAGTTAATATTAATCTTGCCAGCTGCTCTTCGAAAGACAGCTCCTATTCTATTCCAGTCTACATGGTTCAAATAGATCTGACCCAATCTCGAGGCTCCATGGTTGAATACAAGATCTACGTCTCTTCAATCATCATATTCCACCCCTCCCTCACTGTGTGATCAATTACTCATTGATTCAGAAATAAGCAGTTACTCAAGCTTATTCAATCAAGCTCTGTCTGAGATTTCAGTTGGGAGTATGAGGAAAAAAAGGCTTTCTTTCATTAGTACTGCTAGCCGTGAGTTTTTGGGGGGATATAAGCCCAGAGTCTTTAGTGAATATTTCTGTTGCCACATGGATGCCAGAGAATGTAACTGACACAGAGGACATCACACCAAGGATAGAGACAAAATATTCTGTATCACACAACCCCATGATCTTTGCTGATTTGACCAGGGTGGGCATCTGTCCTATGGGCCCTCAGCCTTTAGACACACATGAGATGGCCTAGAAGGGAGAGGTTTTGTCCAAACAGCTTAGCCAGCAATTGGAATTTTAATTACAAAAAAACAAATAAACACAAATTGCTACAAGAGCTAAGGCTACAAGGATGCACACAAAGAGTCCAGAAAGCAAGAGCGGGCATGGCAAGCCAGGGGAGAACTTAAATTATGAGTAAACAGAAGGTAGGCCGTAAGTAGAAGGTATTCAGAGGAGAGCATGAAGAGAACCCATTAGCAAAGGAGAGAAAAGTAAGAATAATAATAATCTCTAACAATGATAAAGTGTTTATACTATGTCCCAGCTTTTCTTGTATGCATTTTGAGTAGATGATCTCATTTAATATGGTACCATATTGCAAAAGTTCTTCCAAATCTCCTGCATTCATTTATTTCTTTCTCTCCTTATTAATTTAATAAATTACTATTGAGCTCCTTCTGAGACTACAGAAGTAATGAAAAAAAAGGCCCTTGATATCTTGGAGGTTATGTCAAATTATCTTTTATTTCTAAAATCTAACACACTACCAGGTATAGTAAATTATTATTAATTTTATAGGATATTGAGCTAAGTAACAAGAGAAGATATAAATGTTTATTAAGCATTTGGTCATGTGCCAGAGCTCCAGAAACTGTGTGTTTGTCTCCTTGATGCAGTTTTCCTCCTTTAAACTGCACTGCTGCACTATGAGATAGAAACAAACTAAGACATACAAGTAAGTTTTCTAATATCTAATTCTGATTCAAGAATAAATAGAATTGCTTTCTGTTTTTCTTTATTGATAAAACTGGCCAATGATACAGTAAAAATTAAATGGCAATTGCAAAGATGATTTCCATCACTTTCTGGGTGCCGTGGCCCGTGCCTGTTATCCCAGCACTTTGGGAGGTTTAGGCAGGAGGATCACTTAAGCCCAGGAGTTCGAGGTTACGGTGAGCTGTGATGGTGCCACTGTACTCCAAACTGGGTGACCCAGTGAGACCCTATCTCAAAAAAAGAAAAAAGAAGAAGAGAAAGAAAGAAAGATTGATTTACGTTTGCATCACTGTAAATTTTTGGCATTACCTTTCATGGTCATTATATAAATGACCTTAGTGAATTTTTTTTTAAATCATAGTTATTAGTATTTTATGTTGATTATCTTGCTTGAAATTAAATTTTTTCTATAGTTTTATAGTTCCAAATTTCTAAAGATGTCCTTAGAATTTTAACCAGTTCATTAAATCAACAAGTGATTCTTTTCATTTTCAGTAGTTTAAATGTCCATTTACAATTTAATTCTCAAAGGCTACAAATCTATTGTGATAGACTTAAGTCACTGTTAAGGAGCTCTCTTCTATAGACTCAGCAATTCTATATTTACCAATAGTTATGGATATTGTATACTCGGAGTGTTTTTTACTCAAATTAATTTTTAGTCAGTAAACAAAATCTATCATATTCAGCTAAATTATTATTTAAAGATGATTTAGTTTTTATTTAATTGGGTGTTATTTTACATTGATTTTAGTATAAATTACACAAAGCATCATAACTTGGCAAGGAAATTAAAGATAGCAAGAGATATGCAAATCTTCATTAGACATAAAAATACTGTTAAAACAGTTTGTCATTTTGTCCAAATATTCTCTTCTCCTATGGATATTTTATATATTTGTCTGAGTCAGGGAAATTGACATTTCCAAAGATAGAAGAAGGCTTTGCTATTTCAATGGTAAGGAAAAGAGAAGATTTTGCAATTTCTGTGATGGAGAGTTTTAAGGAAATTTAACATAGAGAAGTATATTGCGGTATAAGTGATTCCATCAATAAATGTAATAGCTCCACTAAGTTAATATGTTTTGAGAATTTCCACGCATGTTAGGAAAAATGATGTCACTCCAAACCAAAGTTGTATTAAAATAATTATTACAACTAAATATAGTATTGAAATTTTCATGGAATAAGGCATTGATTTTGCAAATGAAAGTGGGGATCTGTGGAGCTCTCTCTCTTGTACTCTGTTGGCTCTTTCTATATCCTTTTATTGTATTCCATTATCATGACAGACTGAAAAACACCAGCAACTAAGTCACTTTAAGTCCATTTACCCTAAATGTGGATCTGTGCTGCACAATTTGGGTTTTTGCCATTGACTAGACATATATCAAGATACACACTCACAAAAATATGTAGGGTATCTGTTTAAAGTGCCATTTCCCTAAAACACAAAGTGTACTTTTCTTTGAAGGAATTATCTTTATCATTTTTCCGGAATCCATTTCTTTCTATGTTCTGAAACTAGCTTACCTTAGTACTGTATAGAAAATTATTTTGTCAGAATTACTCATTTATCAGTAATTCTTAGGATAAGATTTATTTCATAAATGTGCTAATTTTGAATACTATTTCATTTCTAAACACCTGCAAACAATGGGTCCAGGTAGTTTCCAAGACCCATACCACCTATCCAATTTTATCCATTTACATACTATTTGTTGATTTACCTATTTAGGTTTGTCATTAATTTCTGGTATCAGTTTTCATACATAAATAAGCACAGCCCTCCAAGATTCCAATTTCCTTCTACCTTCACTCAACGTACCTACATAGACCTGCTTTTTGTGTAGCAAGTGTCACATTAGCATTGGATATCTACCAATGTGCAAATGGTAGAAGTGAACAATGACTTTGAGATAAACCATTTTTTCTGTTTATTTTTTTACTGCAACAGATTCTCACCTATAGTTATTATTTCTGAGAACTATTTCACCTTTTAAAAAGCACAAATAGCCCATGACCTCCTCTGACTGTTGTGAGCCAACCATCTAAGCCAACACCACTCAAAACTAATGTAATGCAAGCCATACATGTAATTTAAGTGTTCTCACTACAAAGAATGATAAGTTGGTGAAGTGACGAATATGCTTATTTGCTTGATTGAATTTTTCTACAATTTATACATAGTTCAAAACTTCACATTGTATCCCATAAACATACATAATTATCGTTTGTTAATTAAACAAGTTTAAAAATATACATAGTAGCCACATTTATACAAGTAAAAGCGAGTGGAATTGAGTTTAATAATATATTTTATGTAATTCAAATATTTAAAATATTCTCATTTCAACATGAAGTCATACTTAAAAGTTAATGAGATATTTTTTAAATTTTTTTTAATTCAGGATATTATGGGGGTACAAACATTTTGGTTACCTGAAACACATTTGCCTCACTCAAGCCAGGGACACAAGCGTGTCCTTCCCCCATACAGTGCATCCCGTCTCCATTAGCTGTGGATTTACCCACCCCACGCACCCTACCCCCCCTCCCCTCACCTGACCTACAGCCAGTGAGTATTGCTACCACGTGAGCACCTTAGTGTTGATCAATTAGTACCTGTTTGATGGCGAGTACATGTGGTGCATGTTTTTCCGTCCTTGTGGTACCTCACTTCAAAGGATGGGCTTGATCTTCATCCAGGATAATATAAGACGTGCTAGATCACCATTGCATTTTGTAGTTGAGTAGTATTCCAGGGAAATGCAAATCAAAACTACAATGAGATATCACCTAACTCCAGTAAGAATGGCCTCTACATTCTTTTTTATAATACTAAGTCCGTGAAATCTGGTGTATAGTTTACACTTACAGAACATCTTCATTCATATTAGCCATATTTTAAGGAGCTTTATAGCTACATGTGGCTAGTGGCTACCCTATCAAATAGCTCAGGCCTAAGCCTTTAGATTTACTGGATATAAGTTTGGGAGAAGAAGGATAAGAAAGCTGAATTTTCTCCAAGAATAAGAGAACAGTTTCCCAAGCCGTTACTGAAGAGACAGCAATGGAATTTAAAATTTCCCTATAGTCCAGCAGAATGAGGCTTGATTGAAAATTACATTGAAATATATTATTTATAAAGTATTACTTATAATCTTACATTCATTTCTAGCATATGTGTGAATTATTTGTTTGTTTACCATGTCAAAGAACACTGAATGTTATGGTATGGTTAAAATTCCTGGAAATGTTACACAATACAAATTTATATTTTTGTCACTCTACCCTCAACCTGAAATTTGGAAAATTTTCCCTCAGGCTATTTCTGGAAGCTCCTGAAGACAACTCATGCATATTACTAACTACCACGTTTTTCTTCCTCATTCCTAATATCCTTCTCCATTTCTCTTTAAAAAAAAAAAAAATCTATGTATGTCTGGTAGTTGGTATAACATGGTAGAAAGCATAGGTTCTGGAGTCAAACATTAGTACAACACATGCCTTTACTACGAATTAGCTGTATAAACCTTCAGATCAAGTGTTTAACCTAAGTCCTCAATTTTCTCATCCACAATTTTCAGATAAAAAGAGTATCTATATAAACAGGCTGTGGAGAGGATTAAGAGAGATGATGAATTAAAATTGCTTAATATAGTGACTGGCAATCAATCTGTACTCAATAAATCATAGCTATTCTTATTAGATCTGCTCATGAAGGAAGCTAATGACAATATTGTGGTATAGATAACCCCGAAGGAATTGAGATACCTCTTTGAAGATCCAAAACAATCACTCTCCGTTGCCTGCCCAGTCTTTTTCATCAATAAACCAGCCAGCAATTATTACCTTATTTAGTAAATCTGAGATGTCATCCATTCTAAGACACATTGCCAACTGAACAATGATTTTTTAAACACGTAACATTTTATTTCATACTTATTTGAAGAGGCTTTTGAACTTTAAATGTATTTTTTATTACATGTTTTACTCGTGCACATGTAAATATGAAAAGCAAAATAAATTAAGATATTTCTAAGACTTTTTCACATTTGAAGTCCTGCCGTTTTTGTTTCTTTTTTTAATAATTGAGGTGAAATTTATATAACATATAATTAAAAATTTAAAATGTATAATTCAGTGGCATTTCTTACATTTACCATGTTGTGCAACCCCCATCTCTATTAAGTCCCAAAACATTTTCATCATCTCAAGGAAATGCCATGGACCCATTAAGCAGTCACTCTCCCTTCCCACCTCCCTCAGGCCCCTACTTTCCATTTCTATGGATTTACCTACAATATGTGACCTTTTGAGACTGGCTTCTTTGACGTGGTGGCAGGTACCAATGCTTCATTTTTCTTTTTGTGACTGAATAATATTCCATTGCAAAGATTGCAAAGTTCTAATCTTTTTTTTTTTTTTTTGCAATTTTTCTTTTATATATAAGAGTATTACGAGGTACAAATACTTTGATTTACACCACCCGAGTCAGAACTACAAGCATGCTCATCCCCCAGACAGTGTGCACCACACCCATTAGGTATGAGTTTACCTATCCCCTCCTCCTTGCTCCTACCTGCGCAACACCTGATGAATGTTACTTCCATCTGTGTGTGTTGGTTTTGATCAATTAGCTCAAATTTAATGGTGAGTACATGTTGTGTTTATTCTTCCATTCTTGTGATACTTTCCTTAGAAGAATGGGTTGCAGCTCCACCCAGGATACTACAAGAGATAGTAGCTCCCCATTTTTTTATGGCTGAGTAGTACTCCATGGTATACATATACCATATTTTATTAATCCACTTATGGATTGATGGGCATTTGGTTTGTTTCCACATCTTTGCGATTGTGAATTTTGCTACTATAAACATTAGAGTGCAGATAACTTTGTATAGAATGTCTTCTTTTCATTTGGGAATTTCTAGCAGTGGGATTGCTGAATCAAATGATAGTTCTACTTTTCGTTCTTTGAGGTATCTCCATACTATTTTCCATAGAGGTTGTACTAGTTTGCAGTCCCATCAGCAGTGTATGAGTGTTCCTATCTCTCCACATCCATGCCAGCATGTGGTTTTGGGACTTTTTGATAAAAGCCATTCTCACTGGAGTTAAATGATATCTCATTCTGGTTTTGATTTGCATTTCCCCGATGATTAGAGATGTCGAGCATTTTTTCCTGTTTTTTGGCCATTAGTCTATCTTCTTTTGAAAAATTTCTGTTCATGTCCTCTGCCCCCTTTTTAATGGGGTTGTTTATTTTTTCTCACTGATTTTCCTCAGCTCTGTATGGATCCTAGTAATCGGTCCTTTATAGGATGTGTAGCATGTGAATATTTTCTCTGATTCTGCAGGTTGTCTATTTGCTCTAAAGACAGTTACCTTGGCTGTGCAGAAGCTTTTTAATTTGTTCAGGTCCCATTTATTTATTTTTATTGATGCTGTGATTACTTTTGGGGTGTTCTTCATAAATTCTTTGCCTAGGCCAATGTCTATAAGAGTTTTTCCGACATTTTCTTCTAGGATTCTTATGGTTTCATGCCTTAGGTTTAAGTCTCTTATCCATTGTGAGTTGATTTTTGTGAGTGGTGAAATGTGCAGCTCCTGTTCCGATTTTCTACATGTGGTTATACAATTTTCCCAGCACCATTTATTGAATAGGGATTCTTTTCCCCAGTGTATGTTTTTGTCTGCTTTGCCAAAGATTAGATGGCTATATGAGGATGGTTTTATACCTGGATTCTCAGTTTTGTTCCATTGGTCTATGTTTCTGTTCTTATGCCAGTACCATGCGGTTTTGGTTACTATAGCTGTGTAGTATAGCTTGAAGTCTGGGCAATTGATGCCTCCCAATTTGTTCTTTTTGCTTAAGTTTGCTTAGATCATATGATCCTCTCAATAGACACAGAAACAACATTTGACAAAATTCAGCACCCTTTTATAATAAGAACGCTTCACAAAATAGGCATAGATGGGACTTGCCTCAAAATGATAAAAGCCATATATGAAAAACCCACAGCCAACATCATACTGAATGGGGAAAAATTGAAAGCATTCCCGCTTAGAACTGGAACCAAACAAGGTTGCCCTCTATTGCCACCTCTATTCAACATAGGGCTGGAAGTCCTAGCCAGAGTAATCAGATAAGAGAAGGAAATCAAGAGGAAAGTTCTAACCTTTTGAATTAATTTTCAACTTAGTTGCGAGTATCTAAATTTTCCCACGTGAACATCATGATCCGTGCCTTCAAGACCATTGTTGATGCAACATTGCATAAAGAACTCTACACTACTATCTCTCATCTATGGGATGCTCCTCCAAGCCACTGACATACATTCTGCAAGCTTTGGTACACATTCTTGGGCAATAACAACAATGTCACAACTGCTATGTGGTGTATCCTGGTTTTTTTTTTTTTAACTTCACATCAAAAAATTAGCTTGATTTAATTATTCAACAATGTATGTATATCATAACATCACATTGTACTCCATAAATACATACAATTATCAATTAAAAATGAATTTAAAAAAATGATTGCAAAAAAATCTCGTATTTTGTTTTCTTGAAGCCTTCTCTCCTGTAGCCCTCTGTTTTCTTTTATAGTTCACTGGACATTGATCTGGTAAGGTCCTGCAAGCTTGTTGGAGTCCCACCAAGTGTTACATCAATAGGTTTCTTTATAAATGTTGTCTTTGGAGACATTGAACAGGCCCAATCTCTAGTCTGGAATAGAAGTGTAGAAATATAAGCCATTGCCAGTATTATGAGGGTAAGCATGAGAAGGGAATTTGAATCTCCTCATTCAGTTAGGAAGACCTCCCCTTCATCATTCCTCTTAATATGGCAGTCTCTCTCAACTGCTGCTATGTTTGTTGCCCAGGAATTTAGAGCTTCTCTGGTACAATGTTTCCTCACAATAAGCTTTTAGTTTTCAATGCCATTCTTGGATGATTGGCCTCCAAGACTCACAGAGGAGGCAAAGGGGGTTGACAGGTTAACAGTTCACATTACAGTTTTTTAAACAATTATTTTAGTTTCAGCACCACCACTCAGCTCATCTGAGGTACAGTACCTTGTTCTGCGCATTCTGTTAGCAGCTCAAGTCAGAATACTTTTTATGGCATCCCCTCTGCCAGCACTTGCTATTAGAAAGGAGACAGAGGAGCTAATAACATTCGTTTCCTAGATTCCAAAAATGAGTTGATATTTTTCACCTGTTGCCTCTTCTCCCATATTCTTTCTTCTCCCTGTTTCTGCTGATTCCAGTTCAGAGTTACAGGTGGCCAGAGCCTGCCCCAGCAGCTCAGGGTACAACGTAAGAAGCAGCCCTGGATAGGATACTATTGCATCTCAGGGCTCACTCACACCCACACCACGTAGGCGCACCAATTCACCTAATGTGCACATCTTGGGATGATTTTAGAGCTGTTAAAATGTTTTAAAGACAGTACATATTAGAATTACTGAAATAAGGGATTTCATATATAGTTATATAGACAGACACAAACATAAACACACGCACTACATATGTATCATAATATAAAACATATTTCTTGCTGTGGATCCAAATAAGAAAAAAAATGAAAGTGTCCCCTCTGACCGTAGTTTCCTTTCCCTTAAAATGTAGATCTGTCCTAGATACTCTCCATAACATTGGGCACCTATGTATCTAACCACACCCACACAGCCATGATGAGTGTATGAATCTTAAAGAGAAAATATGTTAGGGCATCAAACTTTAATCTAATGATATATGCATTTTCTAACTTGCCTTATCCATTCAGCTTTGTGTTTCTGCTTTTTTATTAATAAATTAGTTTCCAAGTTAAACATGGATGAAGCTCTATTAAATAATTTGAAACATCAGGCAGAATAGAGTTGTCTCTCAGATTTTATTAAAAAAACAAACCTGTTAAAATACTGTATACATAAAAATTTAAATAAACCAAAAATATGGCACTTTGATGATTTCTTTTAAAAGTCTATTTTCCAGTAAAAGTTTTGTATATTTCCCTTAAAATGATTAGAAACAAATCATAGTATATAAAATAGCAAAGAAGAAAGAATATGGAAATAATATAGTTCAATAGTTTCAATTTACAAATGAAAAGGTGAGTTTGAGTTACAATGATAAAAAGTGCCTCACCAGGCCGGCACGGTGGCTCACGCCTGTAATCCTAGCACTCTGGGAGGCCGAGGCGGGCGGATCATTCTGAGCTCAGGAGTTCGAGACCAGCCTGAGCAAGAGCGAGACCCCGTCTCTACCAAAAAAATAGAAAGAAGTTAATTGGACAGCTAAAAATACATATAGAAAAAATTAGCCGGGCATGGTGGCACATGCCTATAGTCCCAGCTACTCGGGAGGCTGAGACAGTAGGATTGCTCGAGCCCAGGAGTTTGAGGTTGCTGTGAGCTAGGCTGATGCCACGGCACTCGCCCCAGGCAAGAGAGTGAGACTCTGCCTCAAAAAAAAAACAAAATAAAATAAAATAAATAAAAATAAAAAAGTGCCTCACCAAAGACCACCAAATTAATAAGTACCTGTCATGCCTAGAACATTGGGGAACTGAGTTTTAGTTCTATCCATTTAAGCTTCAACGATTCTGATAGTTAATTTTTTTATTGTCTTACTTATAGATTATTAAGATTACTGTCATGTAAAGTTAATAAATATACCAACAATTTAAATAATTAATATATTATTTATACTTAACTATCCATTTTATCTAATCTCCTCTGTTTTTGTTACTCTTCATATAGTTCACTCTTTTTAAATATAATAATAAAATTTAAACATAATTTCAAAGCTTAATGATGGTTAATGCATCACATTATAAAGAAGAAACAAATCAGGTTGCTTAAACATGAGCTTTATTGTAATAAAATACTTTATCTGAGAAATATATGGTTTCTCTGCTCACTTCCTCACAGATCTTTCTTGTCTGAAGTGTTGAAGTGGGTGTAATACTTTGTATTTTTTCATTAAAATGAGAATAAAGCATTAAGCTTAATTTGTCTCTCACTTGCTATATTATTTTATATTTTACTTTGAATAGGATTTCTATCATGGTTTATTTATTCTTTTTTAAAACTCTATTCCTGTTTGCACACATAGGGCTGAATTATTTTATTACAAGTCCTGAATGGAATCATACAAATTTAGCCATCTCCAAACATTTACTACATGCAGCTGGACACAGGAAGCACAGAGTAGCCTTCCAGAATGCACACACACATACACACATACAAACAGAGCATACTAAAATGAATGGAGCTATTCATGGAAGTAGAGAGAAGGATCTGTGCAAACCCTAAAAGAACTGTTGTACCATGTATACATATTCTACCACATTTACCATCTTTATTTGTGGAGTGCAAATCTTTCCATCCAAAAGTTTACTGCATTTAGACTCTTACTCATTATTCACCATTTCGTATTCATTTTTTTCTGGGAAATGATAGTAGTTTGAATATTTAGCTTACCCTTCATATGAAAATAAACAGCACAGTTAGCACACTCCCAGACAAGCTAAATGAAGCAATTGAGAGAGTTGAAACTGACTTGAATATACGATTTTAAGACTCTTAAAACTGGGACAGGTATTTCTTTCTTGTGAAAATTCAGTTGTTGGCAATATTTTGGAATTTTTGCAGAATAGAGAGAGATGTCACATGCCATAGTACATAAATTCCACAAATTTCTGAACAATTTTTTTCCTAAAAGGATGGATAAATTCAGATGTGTTATCAAATGATATTAAGACCTGAAGAAACATTTTTAAAAAGTGGTTCTTATTTAAACATATGTAGATGTCACTTGAGTGGCTTTAGAGTTATTAATATTCATTTAAAAAAAGGGAAATGAAACTTCAGGCTAAGATTTTTTCCCTGAATTTCGCTTTATTTTGTTTATTATTCTCTGTTTTTCTTTCTCCATTCCAACCAAGTGAGTAATTAATCTCAGTAAAGAAAGTACATAATCCAGGTATAATAGATTTTAAAATTTAGAGCTAAATATCTCCAGTGGGCCTATGGCTTCCCCGACAATTTTTTGTACCTTTCTGAATATATTGTGTTAATGATCACCTGCAATTGTTTGACTTACAAAAATGCCAATTACTGATCTTTTTGGAAAGTTATGATCATATATTTAGCAAATTTCAACTTGACATGATTAATAAAAACATGCTAAATTATCAAATATTACTGTTTTCAGTATTTAAAAATATCTTGAAACAAAAGTAAATTTCTTTTAAAAGACAAGGGGAAAATATGTAATGCACAAAGAAATAAAAATGAACAGGGTGTTTTTGAAACCACATGTATTTTGTATGATTAAAATCTTTAGTACATGTGAGAATAGAATCCAGTTTCACAAACTATTTTATTTCACACACAGTCAAGAGATAATTTATCCTCTATTTTCTAGGACACAAATACATTACAATCAATTCTTCACATAAGGTTTCTTGTGAGTAATTGAAATCTATTCTAGGTCATTTCTACCTCTTTTTCTGGGACTCCAACCACACAGAACTTAGACCATCTTCTATTGTCCCAGACCACTGCAGCTTTATTCACTTTAAAGTCTATTTTTTTCTTCACTTTGAACAGTTTCTATTGCATTTTCTTCAAGGTCACTGTTTTTGCTTTTGTTTTTGCAGTGTCTAATATGTTTTTAGCCCACTTACTGTTTTTTCATTTTAAGTATTTTTATGCTTTCAGTTCCAGAATTTCCTTTTGGATTTTTTGTATTTTCTTTACTGCTATTCCTCATATTTTTCATTCATTATGTCCACTTTTCCCTTAAATCCTTAAGCAAAATTTTATAGGTGTTTTAAAATCCTTGTTTGTTCATTCCAACATCCCTGTCATTGTTATGACTATTTCAGTATTCAGTCAAACACTTAAGAGGCAGATATTAGGAGAGCCTTCTTTTTGCAGCTCTCTCCTCTCTTATCCCACAAATCCCAGCTGCTCAGTACCTCTAAAATACAATCTCTGCCTCAGTGAGACCTCTGTGCTCTACTTGGGCTGCATTTCCATGTATCATGGTTTAAAAAACTGCTTCCAGACAGAAATCATATACATGTAATCTGCATCTTTCTCTTCTCTAAAGGATAAAAATACAAGGTTATCTGTTTTCCAGTGTCTATAAATGGTTGCTGAACATATATTGTTCAGTTTATAGGTTATGGTGGGAGTCTAGTCCTGTAACAAGTACTGTGTCAGCTGGAAATGGAAGTCTAGCAATTTTAATTTTAATAGATACTGCCAGCTTACTTTACCAAAGAATAAAGCAATTCATACTCCCATGGAAAATGTATAAAAGTATCCATTTTTCTAAAAATTCTCTCTCCATAAAGACTATTGGTTCTTTTTATTTTAATTTTTACAAAGTCAACATGCAAAAATGTGTTGCTTTATTCTAATTTGCATTTCCCTAACAACCGAAACATTTTTCTGTTAGCCACACATTTACTTTACTCTGTTATTAACTGTTCATATATGTACTTTGTTCATTTTATATTGAGTTTATCCTTTTCTTATCTATTTGTAGGATCCTCATTGCATTCTAACAATTAATCCAATCTTTGAGTATACCATTATTTTCAAATTGTGAAAATATATATTCAGTTTCTAATACATAAAGTTTTGTGTAATTATATTCTTATGTATTTATTTACCAAATTAATTATAAGCAAGGACTTAGACTGTATATAACACTATTATATTTAATCAATAAATATTAACTATAAAGCAATTTCATCTGGCTTATATGCTAAATTCTTTACATGTAAATGAAATGAGATACCTTTGAGGTAATTTTTTACAAAATCCCACAGTAAAACCATTTGCTTCAGTAAAGTGATGATTTAATATTAAGTCTACTACAGCCTCCAAAAGAAGCTTGTGACACTCCTAAGAATTGGCTTAGCCACTGGGAAAAACTGATTCTATATAAACTACTGTATTTTAAGTAGGTGGTTTTAATGGTTTGTGATTCACTCAGCATACTATAATATGTAAGAGATACCTATTTCTTTAAAAAAAATTTTGATTAAACTGGATTGCAGGAGTAGAGCCTAAATTAATTAATGTAAAAATCTGTCCAAATTCTGCTTTTCGGTAGGTATGAGCTAAATAGTTACATCATGTGTCCATTATTTAGCTAAAGATTTCTGTTTTTAATATTTTACTTGATTTCAGAGTGAACTACAATACCATTTATTCATAAAAGTTACTTACTAAGTAGTAATGTCTCATATGGGACACATGTCAAATTATTACTGTCAAGTATTTCAATAATAATGAGCCAGTTGAGATTTAAAAGTATAAGGTTTTTTTGACAGATATATCACATGGGTATTTTTATTCAAGCTCAGATAGCTTTAATTATGATAAAATAATATAAAGGATAATCATATGATTCAATAAGAAATCTAATCTATAAAATTCTCAACCATATAAAAATATATGCCTGGAGAGACATACATGAAAATCAAAATATAAAAGCTAAATATGATAGATGTGAAGCATTTTATTTCAACAAATACATTAGACTTAAAAGAATAAAAAAGATTTATGGTCCTTCCTTCAGTATAGCCTGATGAAAAAGACAGATGTTCATACCAATAACAATATAATTGTATTTCTCAAGAATACACTTACTAGTTTCCATTTGTCGCTTAATGTTTTCATTGGTTGTAGAAAGAAAATCAACATTAGCACATCTCCTTGTAGAAACAATTCTATGAGAAATTAATGTTTGATGTGTAACCCTCAAAAGAAGCATAGCTCAAGGCATGTCAAAGGAGAAAAAAAGGAATAATATTAATAATAGGTAAAATTTCTGACTACCTAGTCTATTTGCCATTGTTCCAATTGTACCATTGTCCAGCAAAATTATTTTAATTAATTTATTTAATCTTCACAAAAACTCTGTGACAAAATTACTCTCATAATTGAAGAAGATAAAACAGGTTTAAGGATATCTAGTGAATTATGCAAGATTATCCAACTAATAACTAGTAGAAGCTGGAATAAAACCAAGACTTGTCTGCCTCTTAGGTTGTGTACACTAAAAATAGAGCCCGAGAATGGGTTTCTTGTATAAGCGATTTATCGAGGGCACACACAGGAGAAAAGGAAATGCAGGAAGCAAGATGCGGGAAAGACAATAACATCAATTCCAGTGGCACAGATTCTCCCTCCTTTCTGAGGGACCTAAGGCTCCAGCTACCCTTATCAGAACTTGGTTGCAATATTAATCTATTTACTGTTAAAGCTGGAAAGACATGCTGGGTGGATCATCTGAGTTTCAAATGTATTCTTCCTTGTCCCCATTTAGTTGCAGCAATCTTACCTCCCCACAATGATCAAGTTCAATTACTTCCACCAGTAATAATTTCTTTTTGTCTCTTCTATTCTTCCTGCACCATGAGCTCGAAGTCAGGAGGTAAAAGCTGTGGCTTTAAGTGTAGTGGCACTCTAGGTACCCTGGTAGAAAGAAGTGTCCTGTGTTAAGGAACTGAATTTAAAACCATAAAGCCTATAGTTGCAGGGACAGAAAGCACAAATTCCCTGAAACACATGACCACTGATTCTGACACATATTGTACTATCCAAAGGTGCCAGCCCAATAGTGTTGGATAGCTATGAGTCAATACTCACAACAGTTTGAAAATGAAAGCATTGGCTCAGAAAAAGGGATCTCAAAGGGGCACCAACAGCATTTATTATAGTCTTAGTTCTACTATCATTTTAGCCACATTTCATCCTCTTTTTAAATGGGAATGAATGAATGAATATTGAGTGAATGAATATTGAATGAATGAATGAATATTGCAATTTTCCTGTCCCAAACTTCTTATTGTATCTTGGGATTATGGTGGACAGATAACTTTGTCTCTCTTTCTAATACACAGCTCTTCAGAATGAGAGAAGATGTGCCAAAGGCCTTTCATATACACCTGGATCTGCTTTAGATGACAAGATCTTAAACTGCAAGACTGAGTCAGATGCCAGAATTGGATAAGGTTCTGGGCTTCTTGGCAGAGCGTATTTTGGTTGTGCTTGCATTGTGAGTTATTAGGAGTAAGCGAGTGAATTGTGGAAGACTATTCCTCTGATGGTCCTCCGAGAAGCCATATCTCCTTATACTCCTTGTCTAGTACCCTCCCTTTGAATCCAGACTCTATGACTTTTCAGTTACTTTAAACCAGTATAATGTACTGAAACTGATGCTATGCCAGTTTCATGCCTAAACCTTAGACATTGTAGCTTCTGCTTTTGTTCTCACACTGAGCAGTCATATAAGAGTTCAGTCAACCTACTAGAAAGACAATGTGAATCATGGAGATGCCATGTGGAAACAGAGAGGCCTTGAAACTATATGGAAATGAACCAAGAAACTCAGCCGATGAGCTGCACGGCGACCCTAGACATGAGACCCAAGCTAGACATTTGACCCTAGATGAACTGACCCAGCTAGCCCCAGCTTGTCAAGCCTTCCTAGCCAAAGTTAAAATATGTTTTCAGAGAAGACACCTTGGACCTTCTACCCTAGCAAATATCACATGGGGCATAGGTAAACTTCTCCTTCCATGTCATGTCTGAATTTCTGGTCCATGGAACTGTGAACAAATAAAATGGCTTTGGTTTTAAGGTATTACATTTCAGAGTAGTTTGTTACATAGCTATAGATATCCAAAAGAACTAGGAACGGTTTTTCCCTTTAAAATAAGAAGAAGGAAATGAGTATGGTGAATCTCAAGTGCAATATAATTAAGCAGGTCAATCTTGAGTGCTACCACTATATTATGGCGTCATGCTACTATTGTCTTTCACATTAACTCTAGGTTCTGCATTCCAACTTCTGTGCCAATATTTTTTTTCTCTGACATAGTTTAAAAAACAACTACAATAATGTGATCAAATGCATAAGATGTATTTCATTTTTGACAGAATCATCTCAGCTATAGAGAACAGAAAGCTGATTTTTTAGAAATCTGTTTCCACTTTCATTTTGCAAAACCTTATGTGAATACATTTCTCTGGTCTGCATTCCAGTAGCCTTTTTATTTCCTGTAACTATGTCAAAAGTAGTAATAGCAATTTAAAAGAATAGAGCAGGGTACCTTATAATATACATAACATATGGTTTCATAATCTTATCCTTCATTGGTCTGGAAATTACTGTATGTGATAATAGCTTGCTAATGACTATCCCTTGCTTATGCCTGTGTGAGTTTATTGATATTATATAATAAAGTTGTGACCTTTCTTCTCAAATTTTATCAGGTTTTCCTGTGTTTATGATATCTTAACTATAAGCATTCCTTAAAATCTTCTTTCTATGGCAGGACAGTCATTTTCATTTGATTGGATATTTCGATATTTGCTGGAAAGTAGCATAGTTTATTTTCACCATACTCCCTGTTGTCTACAAAGCTTTGGCAGATATGGAAAAGTTGGATGGGGAATTTGAATACAATAATGTAGACAGTTGGCAAATTGCCTGGTAGATCTGGTATAGAAACTGCAATCTGGTATGAAAGGTTTGCTTCTGAAATTATATTACGCACAGCATTTATCAAGTTAATATTCACTAATACTGCCAACAGCAGAGTTAAATGTATAGTAAAATTCTATCATGAACTTGAAAATAGAATTCACAGAAAAGATTACATATTATATTTAAGCAAAATTATCATATCTAAAAATCTGAGATCAGATTTTTAGATATGATAATTAATTATTTTTATAATTATTAGAAGTTTCTCAAGCATATGTATCCAGGCAATGAAGCAAAATTGATATTTGCTAGATTGATTTCTTCTATAATAGCACATTGTATTTACTACACTAACAAATTTTAGTAAGATCATGACAGAAATGTAAACCCTAGAATGTAAATTTGACTATCATAATTTAAATTAATCATTGTTTCTAATGGTACAATTACAAAATGGCTACTGATATATAGTCCCTGAACTACATCTCAGAAATTAACATTAAAATGTACCTGGAAAGAACAAAAACAATTTGCAATAGTTCTATAAGAGATAAAAAAAAAAAAGTGTTTTTCCTACTCTACTCTCTTACACACTCACACAACACAAAACTTCTGACACCAGATGTATAGAAATATTTCCCTATATACCATGCAATTCTAAAATAAATACCAGCCAGTGTCCTATAGTTCAATTCAATTCTGAAACTACCTGGAGACAATGTTAGATCCCACAGAGTAAGGGCTAAATCCCAACAAGATGGCCTCCCACTTTAGATACCAATAGCAAGTGGTAGATTGTCACCTATGCTTCTGAACAATCAACTATGAATTGGGGCTTCTGCCACCTGCTCCTTGGGCTAATTTGCTGGAGTGGCTCACAGAACTCGGGAAGGTAGTATTTACATTTACCCACTTGTTAATAAGGAACATAACAAAGGATACAGATAAACTGCCAGGTGAAGAAATAGATACAGCAAGGTCTGGAAGGATCACAAATGCAGAAGCTTCTGACCCCGTGAAGCCGGGGTAGACTATCCTCCCAGGATACTGATGTGTTCACCAACTCTGAAGCTCTCTAGACCCCAGAGTTCAGGAGATTTTATGAAGGCTTCATCACATAGTCATGATCGATTATTAATTCCATTTCCAGCCCTCTTCCCTCTCCAGAGAATGGGGAGTGGGACAGAAAGCTCCATGCTCATAATCATGGCTTGGTCTTTCTGGTGAGGAGGCCCATCCTGGAGCCCACCAAGAGTTGCCTCCTTAAAACAAAAGACATTCCTATCACCCAGGAAATTCCAATAGATTTAGGAGATCCGTGTCAGGAAACAGGGTCCAAGACCAAATGTTGGAACAAAAGATTATCCTAGCATCCCTATCACTCAGGAAATTATAATGGTTTTAGGATATCTGTGTCAGGGACATGAGACAGAGAACAATATGTATATTTCTTGTTTCACAAGTCCAAAAAACTGAAGGTAATAAACCATATGCCAAAGCCCAGGGACAAGTTCATTAACCAGTAAAGATGGGTCGAGAAATGCATTCTATATCTACACCATATCCTCTAAGCTAGAATAAAAAAGACAATTATCGATAATAGAAGTAAAGATTCTACCTCATCCTCAGAATGCTCCTAAATCTGTGAATCAAAGGCTATACTACCATGCCTCCTAAATAACAAATGTTGCAGGGAACTCTCCTTGACTTGTGGAAACTGCCTTTTGAACAAATCAGAACCTGTTTCCCTTTTTGTACACATATTCCAGGCACACAAAGTCAGTCAAAGGCTCAGGTTCTTTGTATCTTAAGATGTACAGAAATCTCAGGAAAAAAAAACAAAAACGTTTTTTAATCAGGGAGATAAAAGCATTAGAGAAGATCATCTGAGGGTGTTAAGGTTTTAAGTTAAGATAATCATCAGAGACCTAGGAAGGTATATATTCTCTTTTTTAATCATGGATAATCACAAGATTTTCTCAGCAATATACAAATAATAACATCAAATTTCAGATAAGGCACAGTATTACTACTAACTGGGTTAGAGTGTGCCACAGGGTCAAAGCATAGGCAAAGTAATTCTTTATCCAATTTACAATCTTGCCACCTCTCAGCTACCAAGCCAAGAAGAATGAACATACTACAGCATGAAAGGGGAAAAGAGCAGAGGAAAAGAAAATAATTTAGCATCAATTGCTAAGCCTCATACAGGCCTTGATTCAGGTAATAAAAAAAGGAGGAGAACAAGGTGGCTAGCTTGCCAGAGCAGCAGGGTTGAATCAATTTCTAATCTAGCTGCAGAAGAGGAAAATATGGAAGACAATGATATCCTCATGTGCTGTGCCTGTGTGTTTTAACACACAAATGGCTCTAACCTCTGACAAATGTAAACTAATCAATGGTGTGGACTCTCACTGAACATATTAGCATTTCTTCCTCCCTGGAGCAGGGGACGGGGCTTCAAACAAAAAGAGATTTTACATATATATATATATATATATATATATAGACAATCAACAAATATAGACACAGTTCTTGACACTTGGAGTATAACAGTAGATAAGATTAGGCCTGAATTATTTTGGTAGAAGATGGAGAAATATAAAAATGAATATTTTAAAATAAATGTAATGAAGAAAATAAAATGGAGACAATGAGGTACAGAATGACTGAGGTGGAAACCTTGCTTTAGCTGGAGTGATCAGGGGAGTTGCTTGGAGGAGGTGACAAAAACAAAACTGAGTTCTGAATGACAGGGAGACACATATGTGAAGATCAAGAAGGAAAGCATTCCACCCCTAAAGCTCTAATAAATGATTTTAGCAGGTCAAGAAATAGGAAGAGGGCCAAGGGAGCTCTGGCAAAATGAAGAGAAAAATAGATTGAGAATGAGGTAGAGAAGAATCAGTGACAACTCCTAGGTTGTTGGCTGAAGCAATTGCCATGCACTTAAAATGAGAAGGATTAGGGAGTAACATATTAGTGTCCAGACAAATCTATATTTGTTGTAATCTTTAAATACTACACTTATGCGAAGAACTTCTATTCCATCTGAAGTTACAGTGTAGGTAAGGAATTCAACATTCAACAAAGAAAGAAGAAACTTTCAGTGTAGAAGAACCACCTAGAAAAATCTATGATATAAATCATTTATATAATTGAAGTTCATATAAACTAGTAATTGAAGTGGGGTGTATGCCTGTCAACTTGCCCTCTACCTGGGGTTATGAAAGGAAAAAAAATTCTAGCACAAGAACATGGTAAGAGGAGCCAGGGTCACACTTTCATTGAGCAAATACAGGAATCTCTCTCTCTGGACATATCCAGGTCTGAACTGGAAAAAAAAAACAAAACAAAAGAAAGAGTGAAGACTTGTAAAAGTTTTGTAGCACAATGGAAAAGGAGCATTATTCTAAACATTCCAAATAAATATATATTTCTGAAAATTATAAGAACCTATAGAAAATAAATATTTGGAAAATATCTATTCAGTCCACTGAACAATATGAAACTATGTCTCTATGAAAGAGATACTGGCATTCACAAGAAAAAAATGAATTTAGACAAAGAATAAAAGTAGAATTGGCTAAAATAATGAAAGACGAACAAGAATTTTAAAATTAATTGCTAAATTAATGTCCTCATGAAAACAAAAATGTAGAATCAGTGTTCTTCTCCACATGAAATAAAAAAGTAAGAAGACTAAAACTATAAAAGAAAAGGCACTATAGAGGACAGCTTAAAGTTACTAGTCTGAGAAATATGAGCATATTTCACTCTGGCAAGAAATCTGAATAACTGAGAGCAAGCAATAACCAAATATTAAATAGAAAAAAATTTTTCCTGAGCTGAAATATTATTCAAGTCTATGCATCAAAAGGACTAGCTTCATAAACCCAAAAACATAATAAAAAAATGACTCAAAATGAGCATTAGCACCCAAACAGAGAGGAAAAAAAAGTTACCTATGAAAGAACAAAAGCTGGGCTGTCCTCAGATTTCTCTTCTACGTAACTGAATGCCAGAGGACAACACAGAATGTCTACAGAATTTTAATGGAAAAAGTTTGTGACCTGAAAATTCCACATCAACCAATTTATTGTTCTAAAATGAAAGCAACGAGACATTCCTAGGTTATAAGGACTTGGAAAATATTGAAGCCAAGTGCTCTTTTTGGAATAGAAAAGGAATCACTGATACAATTCAAATGATAAAAATATAAATCAAAATAAAAGTACCAGTGATGAGCACTGAGACTACTTAAAAGGATTAGATTAACAGAATTGAGTACAAATCCAAAGAACCTTCAACAAATTTTCCAAGCACCTGCTATGTGCAGGAACTCATCTAAGTATAGAGGAAACAAGAGTGAAAAAAGCAGACTGTTCCCTGCTTTCCATCAGATGAGAGAGATGTTAAAAACAAACAACCAAAGAATGTCAGATAGTAATCAGTGCTCTGAAAAAAATAGAAAAGTCTCAGGAAATAAAACCCAGCAGCAATTTGGGATGGGTGGGCTTGAGAGGGCCTTTCTAAGGAGCCGGGACTGACCGAAATGAGAGAATGAGGCTTTTAAAGGTCTTCAAAGAGATTTCGGAAAGTTCCAAGGACTTGAGGTGGGAGAGAGCTTGCCAGGAACAGAACAGAGGCAACTGTCAGAGAAATGCAGTGAGAAGGAGTGATGGAAGTCTGCAGTGGCAAAGTACTGAGATCCACATGTCATTGGGTAATTTAATTATATAAGGATTTAGAATTTTATTCTATAGCAACTGGAGAACCAATGGAGAGTTTTAAGCGGGGAACTATTATGATCTCAGTTAGTTTTGAAAAGAATCATTTGGCAATTATATAGGAAACAGACTATAAGGTGTCCGAAATACCAGTTAGAAAGCTATTACAACAATTGTCTCTAGGATCACATATTAATAAAGAGTGATGGGTCTTGCATGGAAAGGAAGATGCAGCATTTTAAATTCATTATTGTGCCCGAGAAAGGCTAAATTTGCTATACTTTGATAATTAGAGAAATACATGTTCGAGTGGGCATTTGTTAAACTTAAAGACAAGTACTAGTAGAATTTTAAAATATATTGCCTAAATCCCAAATAACCATTGAAGACAAAAGTAGACAAAGCATGAGTCCTACTTTCAAGTGCCTACAAGGGCTAGGCTAATTGCAAAATATTCATATTTAGTTTAGTTGTTTGAGATATTAATTCATTATATATGAAATGTCCAATTTTGAGTCAAATGTAGTTTACTGTATCTAAAACAAGCAGTATAATTAATCAAAGTATGCACCTAAGCTATTGGCACAGTTTGGCCATTTTAACTTGTTTATGCCAGCAGCAAAAAAGCCTGAACAGCCAGTAGTGATGAAACCGCAAAAGGCATTTTCCACAGCTTGTTAGGCATGAAATATTTTTCCTTCAAGAAGTGATCCAAAGCCTGGAAGTAGTGGTAGCCAGTTGGTGCAAGGTCTGGTGAATACAGTGGATGACAGAGAGTTTCCAAGTCCAGCCTCTGGACTAAGCAGCATTGTTTACATGACATGCGGTCGAGCGTTGTCTTGCAAGAGGATTGGCCTGTTTCTATTGACCAATCTCAGCTGCTTCATTGCAAGCATCTTCATCATTTCATCTAATTGGTTGCAGTAGACATCCACTGAAATTGATTGACTAGGTTTCATGAAGCTGTAGTGGATAATACCAGCGCTGGACCACCAAACAGACACCATTAGCTTTTTTTGATGAATATTTGATTTGGGACTGTGTTTTGGTACTTCATCTTCATCTAACCATTGTGCTGATCACTTGCAATTGTCAAAAAGAATCCATTTTTCATCACACAGTGTACAATATAGTGAAGAAATGGTTTGGTTTTATGTTGTGACAGTAAAGAAGGGAAATCTTTGAGATGATTTCTTTTCTGATGCTCATTTAATTCATGTGTTACCCATCTATCCAGCTTCTTTACCTTGCTGATTTGTTTCAAATAGTCCATATTATAGGAATAGTAATGTGAAACCTTGCTGCTAATTTACACTTAGGTTGAGATGGATTCGCTTCCACTAGAGCTTTCAGGTCATCATTATCCAACTTCGTCTCAGGTCACCCATGTGGCTCATTTTCAAAGTCAAAATCATCAGAATGGAACTTTTCAAACCGTTGACATACTGTGTGTTCATTAGTCACATGCTTCCCAAACTCTTCATTGATATTTTGGGCTGTCTGTGCTGCATTGGTTCCAGGATGTAGCTCATATTTGAAAATAACACGAATTTTTGACTTATCCATGGGTTTAAAAAAGTTGCTTTAAAAAAAATTTGAAAGATAATCCCAAGCCAAACTGTGTGCTTTAAAGAATGAGGATGTAGGTTCACAATAAAAATAAAACAAGTGCCAAAGTGAACTGTCAGAGATATCAACTGATCAACTGTCAAACTTAGTACTTAAGGAAATCAGACATTTCATTAATAACTTAAGTTATTAAGTTAAGTGTATAAACTACAGTTTTGATTCAAAAACCAACATCTCATATTTATTGACCTAATATTAAATGCATCACCTCTATCTTATTTGAATCTTTAATCCTCAGGTCCTACCAAAGGATGTCTTAGTACTTGATTGGTTTCATTACTTACCACTTGATTCTGTCTTTTCAAATTCTATCTGGCAGGTCTAAAACCTTCAGATACATTAATATTGAAATGATGTTCATGAATTCAGGTACGTTTTGTGTCTATTTCTGGCCCCACGGTCATTGATTTTAAGATCTAAGAAGTAATGCTGGCAAGATCTCCTCTGACAAATTTTGTAGATATTAACTTTTCTCATGTCCTTTTAAAGGAATATACTCAGTATTCAAATACCTATCATGACATGGAAGAGAACTTAACTTCTGAATGAACAATTCAAAAGAATGATAGGATAATCATCGAAAAGTGGCCCAAGGGCAAAATCAATGAAAGTGTTCAGATGGGAAACAGTAGGCTGATGCTAACAATTAGACCTTCCACTTTTATGAATGGTCAGAAGTTTTAAGTTGAAGATAGCATAACATTTTTTGTTACTCAGTTGAGAGTTTCGGGTTTTAAGGTAACAGAAACTGCTATGGAATGAATGTTTCATCTTCTCCAAATTCACATATTGAAACCTAATCTCCAAGATGGTATTTGTAGGTGGGGTATTGGGACGTGATTAGATCATGAGGGTGGAACCTTCATGAATAGCATTAGTGCCCTTATAAAAAGAGTACAGAGAACTCCCTCACTCTGTCTGCCATGTGAGGAATACAGTCTATGAACCAGGAAGTTAGACCTCAGTAGACTCTGAACGTGCTGGTGTCTTGATCTTGGACTTCCCAACATCCAGAACTGTGAGAAGTAAATTTCTGTTGCTTATAAGCCACCAAGTTTATGGTATTTGTTACGGCAGCCCAAATGAACTAAGACAGAACCACTGACAACGTCTGTTCTCCATTCCAGCGGATTGTCTTGGCAACAGACAGGCACATTGATTAACTCAAAACTGTACTGAAATCCAAATTCAAACCCTACTGCTGGTCCACAAAATTAAAATAAGGGTTCTAAGACCAGTGAACAAGAGGCAGATCATCTGTCTACAGAAGAAAATTAAACTATAAAACCAGAAAAAACACAATTATATATATGGTGAGTACGATGAGCACTGAGATTGAACTACAACTAATGTATAATAAGAAATAATGAGTTTAGCCAACCACCTACTTGAACTCTAAATTATCATTATTAAAGTTGCCCTACATAAAGGTATCTCAACTAAAGTTGACTTATGCCCCCAAGTTATCAAACTTTTTGGACTCTTTGTAACTATTTGTATTGTATTTATTGTACTTTTTTTCAGGTTAACAATTAAAATCATTGCTTTAAATTTGGTGGCATTTTAACCTGAAAAGGTGTTTGGAAATTAAATGTAAATATTTTAAGCACATTATTGGAAAATGTAACTAAAATACTGTTAAAAAAATGTTTATCATTTCAAAACTTCTCAGACTAATATGTATTCAAATACATTTGATTTATTAGCAGTTATTATTATGAAATAACTCTATTTGTACTATTTAATGATTTTTATTTGAATTCTGTTATATCAGATATTAAAGGTACTACCCCAATTTTATCCTTATCATATACATTTCTATTATTATGCATGTCTAACTATATGATGCCTATGTAAGCAAATTTTTTAAAATGATATTAATATCAGATTCAATAAAAATCAAATCAAAAACACTAAATAGGGAAAAGAGATTTTATATTAACAAAAGTGCAATTAATATCAAAACTAAAAAATCTTCACTCTTCATATTCTCAAAACTTATAAAATATACTAGGAAAAATTAACTCTTAGTGTACATTTTTCTGATTTATCAGACTTAGCTCAAAAATAAAAACAAAACTCATAATGAATTTTATTAATAAGGTTACAAAATGGATAGTCTTCAAACTTCCTATCATATCCTTTCCCAAAAACAGAAGGAAAAAAAGAAATTTCTTTTCAAGTATTCGTAGAGTTTTATCACACATCATATGATAAAATTTATCATACAGCATGCCACTGAAAAAATTTCAAAAAGTTACAAGAGGGATACTACATGGGCCACTATTTTAAATTATGTGTGAAAAAAATTAAGTAGCTAAGGGTAAAATTAAGAAAGGTCTGGAGATTAAGAATCACTAGTAAAACCTGTAGGTTCAAAGGTGAAATGAAAACAATATGTAATAGGTTGTTTTAATCGAGGAAAAGGAAAATGTTACCTATCAAAGTCTCCATGTTATAAGCAAATCTACATTCAAATGCAAAGAAATAGAATTAATATAAATTAACTAAATATTCAAGTCATTTAGAATAATTTAAAAATAAACCCCAAGGAAAGCATGAATATGTGAAAATGAGAATAAAAACAAAATTACATAAATTAGTAAGTAAAAACAAAGCACAGATAAAAGCACACTGTTAAAAATGATGTAGACAAATGTTCTGAAAAATTCTTCTTATTTTTGCTTAAAGTAATAAGAAAGAAAAAGGAATGATTATAAGTAGGATCTATGATGGGCTTGGAGATCACCCCTCAAGGAAGTACTCTTTGCTGTGCTGTTGGGAGTGCTGTCAATGGAAGACCTTCAGCTATCTGTTCCTTCAGAGACTCCTCCCCCAAGAACATGCCCTTCCCCCACATCCAATGACTGATCCTGAAGAAGGGTTAAAGTTCTGGCTATTCAAAGTGGGATAATCTGAAGGACAATTTTATCTCAGAAGCATCCCATTAGGTAAGCTGAGGCTCTCAGGCCAAGTATCATATCTTGAATTCTACCCAGTCCTGCTTCCTCTCCCTGCCTTCCACAGGTGTTGATCCCAAGGCATTCCCTAATAAACATTTTGAACACTAATTTCTGACTCCCCCAAAACCAATTTATTTTGGAATTTATAACATATTTGCATGAGCTTTTTGTAGAAAGAAGCATATTAGTTACCATTTTATGCTAATACATATGAAAATACTGATTTTCAGGAAATATATACATTACTATATTGATTCACATAGGAACAGAAAACTAGTAAAATTATCAAATAATTACCTATCCATACCCAAAAGCCTTCAGGACCAGTATTTCAGTTCACTTTATTAGCATTTTTGGAAATACATAATCTGTTAGAATAGACAAAAACAGGTTTGGAAACTACATAGTTCAATATATGAAGGTAGTAATACATATAAACAATTATGAAAATATGGAAGTAAAAAAGAACAATAGATCAGGGGTTTTGAACACAAATGCCTAATCAAGACCAGGAAGATTACACAAATATTTGAATTAAGTCACGCATATTACAATAGCAAGCAGTGGAGCCCATGAACAACTAGAATGTGTAAACCCTACATAAAAATAGTGAAAATAATATTAATATTAATAATAATAATAATAATAGAAATAAGGAGAAGGAGCAATGACATTTTTGAGATGATACTATATAAATGTACTATTTAGGCACTTTAAATGATAAATAAGCTAATAATTCTTTGAGGCATGTATTACTTTTCTCTTGATTTTACAGATGACAAAATGGAGGGAGAAAATTTAAGTTACTTTTGTAAAGTGATATTAGTAATGGACTCAAATTTTGAGCCCAACCACTCTGGCTCTAGAGCTCTTCTCTTATTGTCTCTTAAACCTCACTCCATAAATGTTTAAATAAATACACACACACACACACACACCATTCCTTAAGGCAGATCTTCCCTACCATGTCTTCATTTAACAATTATACTTACGTACATAAAAAATCCTAACGATATAGAAATAATTTTAATCCAATCCAGTATTCATATAATTATCCTCCACTACAAACAAGGGTTTTTCCTGAAGATAAAAAGAGTTTAAAATGAGTACTAGCAGTAGTAAATCAGTTGTAATCATCAGTAAGACAACAGATAAAAATGGTGTCTCCAACTTCATTATATGAAAACTAGCAGCCATAAAATGGACAGGAGAAAGAACAAATAAATAGAATTGAAGCCCTCATTTCCCTCCTTTCATTGTGGGAAAGACTTCTTAAGTAACACAACATCCCAGAATCCATTCAAGAAAAATTGACATGATTTGGCTATGTAATTTTAAAAAGTTAGAATTCCTGAACAGACCAATATCAAGTACAGAAATTGAAGCAGCACTAAAAAACCTTCCTAAAAAGAAAAGTCCCAGACCAGATGGTTTGACATATGAATTTTACCAGACCTGCAAAGAAGAACTGGTGCCTATTGAGCAGAAATTATTCCACAACATCGAGAAGAAAGGAATCCTCCCCAACACGTTTTATGAAGCCAACATCACCCTGACACCAAAACCAGGAAAAGGCACAACAAAAAAAGAAAACTACAGACCAATATCTCTTATGAATATAGATGCAAAAATCCTCAAGAAAATCATAGCAAAAACAATTCAGGTGCATATCAAAAAAATAATCTATCACAACCATGTGAGCTTCATCGCAGAGATGCAGGGATTGTTCAACATATGCAAATCTATAAATGTCATTCACCACATAAATAGAAATGAAAACAAAGACCATATGATCCTCTCAATACATGCAGAAAAAAAAATTTGACAAAATTCAGGACGCTTTTATGATAAGAATGCTTAACAAAATAGGCATACATGGGATTTACCTAAAAATGACAAATGCCATATATGACAAACACATGGCTGACATCTTACTGAATGGGGAAAAATTGAAAGCATTCCTGCTTAGAACTGGAACCAGACAAGGTTGCCATCTATCACCACTTCTATTCAACATAGTGCTGGAAGTCCTAGACAGAGCAATCAGACAGGAGGGCATCCAATCAAGGGCATCCAAACAGGGGCAGAAGAAATCAAAGGATAGCTCTTTGCTGGCATTATTATCCTATATCTAGAAAACCCCAAAGATTCTGCCACGAGACTACTGGAATTGATAAACAACTTCAGCAAAGTCTCAGGTTACAAAATCAATGTACAGAAATCAGTAGCATTCCTATATGCCAACAATGGTCAAAACAAATCAAAGACTCAATATCCTTCACAACAGCAACAAAGCAAATAAAATGCCTAGGAACATATTTAACTAAGGAGGTAAAAGACTTCTACAAGGAAAACTATGAAACACTGAGGAAGGAAATAGCAGAGAATGTAAAGAGATGGAAAACCATACCATGCTCATGGGTCGGCAGAATCAACATTGTTAAAATGTCTATACTACCCAAAGTGATCTACAGATTCAATGCAATCCCTATTAAAATACCAGCATCATTTTTTGTAGATCTAGAAAAAATAATTCCACACTTCATATGGAACCAGAGAAGATCTTGTATAGCCAAAGTAAAAAGAACAAATTGGGAGGCATTGATTTACCAGATTTCAAGCTATACTACAAGGCTATATAACCAAAACATCATGGTACTGGCACAAGTACAGAGACATAGACCAATAGAAGAGGACTGAGAACCCAGGTATAAAACCACCCTCATATAGCCATCTGATCTTTGATAAAGCAGACAAAAACATACACTGGGGGAAAGAATCCCTATTCAATAAATGGTGCTGGGAAAAACGGATAGCCACATGTAGAAGACTGAAACAGGACCCACACCTATCACATCTCACAAAAATCAACTCACGGTGGATAACAGACTTAAACCTAAGGCATGAAACCATAAGAATTCTAGAAGAAAATGTTGGAAAAACTCCTACAGACATTGGCCTAGTCAAAAGATTTATGAAAAAGACCCCAAAGGCTATCAGAGCAACAACAAAAATAAATACATGGGACCTGATCAAATTAAAAAGCTTTTGCACAGCCAAGAACACTATGATGAGAGCAAACAGACAACCTACAGAATGGGAGAGAGTATTCACATGCTACACATCTGATAAAGGGTTGATAACTAGAATCTATACAGAACACAGGAAAGTCAGCAAGAAAAAAATCAAACAACCCTATCAAAAAGTGGGCAATTGAAACTACAGGAGACTCCATGGGAAGACGTTGCAGAGGAGAACTGGAAGGAGAAATGTCCTGAGAGGCTTGGAGACCAGCAACAAGAGTAGGCAGAGCGGTTAACTTTCCCCTCCCTTGCATCTCGGACTGTTGGTAGGCTCCTGAGCGGTTGCAGAGACCTGTTGACCCAGCCCAGACATGGCGGCCGCCAGTGAGCAGTGGTCTCTTGCGGACACGGTGTTGGGTTCCCAGCCCCCTCGGGGAACCTCCCTGGGTGCAGACTGAAGCCTATCCGCAGACGCCATAGTGCTCCATTCTCTCCTTCCCCCTCCCTACCTGAGGGGGCCCAGAGAGACAATTTAAACGTCACACGGAGGCATCTGCAGGGAATGGGGCCTTTCCTTTTGGGGCCCTACAGAAGAATGAGGGGTACTCGACTGTGAGTTCCTTACCTGCCAGCCCTCCCAGGTGCTACTTGCCTGGGAACTCCAGGAGAGTGGGGCAAATCCCAAGGTGGAGTGAAATCGATCCAGCTTGGGCACCCTGAAGGTGATTCAAGACCAGCACCCCTCCCTCTGGCAGGGTCAGGGATCGATCTCCAGGGCCCAGGGGACAGGCCTGCAGACCAGACCCCGTACACACAGGTCCCGAACGCACTGCCCTGGGGCATGGAGGAGAGATCTGTGAAAGAGCCTACTGAGGAGTGTATGCCTTTAGGGGCAGATCAGCATGCCTGAGCGGCAGCCCTCCTCCCAAAAGAGGACTGTGCACTGTCGCTCCATGAATTAATATTAAATGTGTATGGGGACAGGATGTGTCTTAGGAGTTTTGCAGAGCTTTGCCCTGAAGGAATATGTGAACGTGTTGGTTTGCATTTCAAATGCTGTTACACACGGAAGGGCGTCTCTGAAGGACAGTAGCGGCTGTATCCCACAAGGCGCCGCGTTTCTCAGACCTAAAGGTTTGGATTTGCTTTGTAAAGCACAAGTGAAACTGTTAAAAACTACAGGCTGAGAGCTGACAATGGAGTGCTCTCCAGAACAGATGGCAGACAGCTTCCCGAATGGCTAAAGCAAAGCTCTTGTTTAAACCACTCTACACTACCTGTCCCCATTCGCAATAACCTAATAAACATGGAGCCAATATATCTCTGTTTACCCCTCTGTTAAATGATAAACTTACCTTAGAATTTAGAGTTAACCTTTGAAAGACTTTGTAACTGTTTGCTCATGTAGATAGAATTTGTTAAAGAATCTGTAGAAGCCTTCCGTAGAAGCCTCTTGAAAATCTGTTAACCTGAGAGGAACTACCTGCGGTTATGTAAATCTGTTACCCCTGGCAATTATTCACTATTCCCTATAAGTTACCATGTAAGACCTCATTCGGGGCTTTTTTTGGAGACCAACGGAGAGGTCCGAGCCCCCTGAGCTACCGCTTTGCCTATAATCTTTATAAACTTATAAAACTATATCTTTGTCTCAGTGTATTCTTTTATTTCCTCCATTTTCCATTTTTCTCTATTATTTTCTTACCCCTTGCAACTCTACCAAAGGGACCCGGCTTTTTGCGGAGAGCATTGGCCACGTTCCCCACAGTGCACCCAGCTCAGGCTGCGATCCTGAGTAGGGAACTTCCCGGCCCATGTCACAGCCAGGAGAGATCCATAGGCCTGAGGTACCGTTTGCTGGAAGAGGCCTAGGAGAGGCCACGGACAGGGGGAGAGTGGAGGGGAGTGAGACTTGCTCCAGAGTGAGGGTCTTGGACAGCCACACCCCCCAAGCCCAGACTTTCAGCTGAGTGGAGCCATTTCAGCCCCTCCCAGAAGCTTTGCACAGAAACAAAGAGCAGACCTTTGACCCCTGCTAACAGCAGTTGTGGAGCCTGAGGGCAGGCTTACCAAACCCAGCCACGCCCACACTCACTCCCAGTCCTGCCCCCACTGAGGGGGAGAATAAAGACACACCTGGAAGTCCCAGGGCCCCACCCATCCCCAAGGCACAAGAGGGCCTCTCTAGAGGAACAAGAGCTAGCAACAGGACACAAAAACAGCACGCTCCTCCCTGCAAGTGCCACCTACTGACAGGGAGGTCATCCTGCACACGCTTTTACTGCATATACTGCATCTACTGATTCATCGTAAAGGGTGTGGTCGAATCTCATCCACAAACACCACCTACTGGATCAGAGACTAAACAGGGCGTGTCATTATCCAAATGAAAACCTAAACACAAGAAGAAACAACTGGTCCAGATGGGAAGGAACCAGCGAAAGAACTCTGGACGCATGAAGACTCAAATGGAAAGCACACCCCCAAAGAGGAACAACAGCTCCCCAGCAATGGACATTAACCAAACTCAGAACACTAAACTGACAGAAGAATTTCAAACATGGATTGTAAAAAAACTGAATTATATGCAAGAAAAAATGGATAACTAACACAAAGAAAACACACACACAAAAATCCAGGACTTGGAAGAAAAATTCACTAAAGAAATTGAAATATTAAAGAAAAATCAAACTGATCTCCTGGAAATGAAGGACTTATTCAGGGAACTACAAAACACCGTGGAAAGCCTCAAGAACAGGGTAGATCAAACAGAAGAAAGAATCTCAGAGATTGAAGACAACTCCTTCCAAATAGTCAGTCACAGAGATCGAGCACAAAATTAAGAGAAAAGAAATAAGCCTACAAGAAATATGGGATTATGTGAAAAACCAAACCTGAGGGGTATGGGCATTCCAGAAGGTGAAGAAGAAAACACTCAAGGGCTGGATAAGCTATTTGAAGAATTATTGGAGGAGAATTTCCCAGACCTTGCTAAAAATCTAGAAATACAGGTACAAGAAGCTCAATGGACCCCAGGGAGATTCAATGCAAAGAAGAAGACACCACATCACGCAGTGATCAGATTGACCAAAATATCCACTAAAGAGGCCCGTCTACGAGCTGTAAGGCAAAAGAAACAAGTAACATACAAAGGAAGGCCCATCAGAATAACACCACATTTCTCAACTGAAACCCTACAAGCAAGACTGGGGCCCCATTCTCACTCTTCTGAAACAGAATAATGCCCAGCCTAGAATCTTGTACCCTGCTAAACTAAGTTTCATATATGAAGGAGAAATAAAGACATTCTCACATAAGCAAAGACTGAGGGAATTCACCAAGACAAGACCAGCTCTCCAAGAAGTACTCAAAACAGAAGGATAAGCACAATAAACACTCTCCAATGTGAAACCACTCAAAAGTTAAAGATCAAAGGCTAGATTCCACAATGGCTCAAGAGAGAAAACAAAGCAACAAAATGCAACCCAACAGAATGAAGAGTAATTCACCCCACTTATCAGTTCTCTCAATAAATGTGAATGGCTTGAACTCCCCTCTCAAGAGACACAGGCTCACTGAATGTATAAAGAAAAAACAAGCCAAGCATATGCTGTCTCCAGGAAATGCATCTAACCTGCAAGGATGCATTTAGACTCAAAGTAAAGGGGTAGAAATCAATATTTCAAGCCAATGGATGCCAAAAGAAGGCTGGCGTAGCAGTTTTGATCTCAGATAACTTGGTTTTTAAATCAACAAAAGTAATAAAAGACAAAGGGGGTCACTATATAGTGGTGAAGGGTACAGTTCAACAAGAAGACATAACGATTCTAAATATGTATGCACCCAACTTAGGTGCACCCAGATTCATAAAGCAAACTCTACTTGATCTAAACAAATCGATAGGCAGCAACACCACAATAGTCAAAGACTTCAACACCCCACTGACAGCACAGGACAGATCCTCCAAACAGAAATTAACAAAGAAATGGTGGACTTAAACAGAACTCTAGAACAAATGGGCTTCACTGACATTTACAGGATATTTTACCCAAAAACCACCGAATACACGTTCTTCTCATCAGTTCATGGGCCATTCTCTAAGATTGACCATATTCTAGGACACAAAGCATGTCTCAAAAAATTTAAAAAAATAGATATCATACCATGCATCTTCTCAGATCACAGTGGAATAAAAACAGAAATCAACCCCAACAGAAACTCTCATCTCTACACAAAGTCATGCAAATTAAACAACTTTCTGCTGAACAATTCCTTCATAAATGAGGACGTAAAGATGGAAATCAAAAGATTCTTTGAACTAAATGACAAAGGTGACACAAGTTATGAAAATCTATGGGACACAGACAAAGCAGCCCTGAGAGGAAAGTTTATTTCCATAAATGCCTATATCCAAAAGTCAAAAAGATCACAAACAGACAACCTAATGAATCGACTCAAAGAACTGGAAAATGAAGAACAGGCCAACCCCAAACCCAGCAGAAGAAGGGAAATTATTAAGATCAAATCAGAATTAAATGAAATTGACAACAGGGAAACTATACAGAAGATTAATAAAACAAAAAGTTGCTTCTTTGAAAAAATAAACAAAATTGACACACCTTTGCCTAACTAACGAAAAACAGAAAAGGAAAATCCCTAATAAGCTTAATCAGGAACAAAAAAAAGGAGAAGTCACAACTGATGCCTTGGAGATTCAAGACATAATTTATGAATCCTACAAAAAAAAATTTATGCACACAAACTGGAAAATGTGGAGGAAATGAATAATTTTTAGAAACACACAGCCTCCCTAGGCTCAACCAGGAAGAAATAGAATTCTTGAACAGACCAATATCAAGGACTGAAATTGAAACAGCAATAAAAAACATTCCAAAAAAGAAAAGTCCAGGACCAGATGGTTTCACACCCGAATTTTACCACACCTACAAAGAAGAACTGGTGCCTATCCTGCAGAAATTATTCCACAGCATCGAGAAGGATGGATTCCTCTCCAACACATTTTATGAAGCCAACATAACCCTGATACCAAAACAAGGAAAGGACACAACAAAAAAAAGAAAACCACAGACCAATATCTGTTATGAATATAGATGCGAAAATTCTCAACAAAATTCTAGCTAACTGAATTCAGGTGCTTATTAAGAAAATAATCCATCATAACCAAATGGGCTTCATTCCAGTGATGCAGGGATGGTTCAACATATGCAAATCTATAAACGTGATTCACCACATAAACAGAAGCAAAAACAAAAACCATATGATCCTCTCAATAGGTGCAGAAAAAGCATTTGACAAAATTCAACACCCTTTTATGATAAGAACACTTAACAAAATAGGCATAGATGGGGCTTACCTAAAAATGATCCAAGCCATTTATGACAAACCCACAGCCAACATCATACTGAATGGGGAAAAATTGAAAGCATTCCCACTTAGAACTGGAACAAAACAAGGTTGCCCACTATCTCCACTTCTATTCAACATCGTGCTGGAAGTCCTGGCTAGAACAATCAGGCAAGAGAGTGGAATTAAAGGCATATGAACGGGAACAGAAGAGATCAAACTCTCACTATTTGCCGATGACATGATATTGTATCTAGAAAATCCCATGGATTATACCAAGAGGCTCCTGGAATTGATAAATTAATTCAGTAAATAAAATCAATACACACAAATCAGAGGCTTTCGTATATGCCAATAGCAGTCATAACGAGAACCTAATCAAAGACTCAATTTCCTTCACAATAGCAACAAAGAAAATAAAGTATCTAGGAATATATTTAACTAAGGAGGTAAAAGACCTCTACAGGGAGAACTATGAAACATTGAGGAAGGAAATAGCAGAAGACGTAAACAGGTGGAAAACCATACCATGCTCATGGGTCGGCAGAATCAACATTTTTAAGATGTCTATACTACCCAAAGTGATCTACAGATTCAACGCAATCCCTATTAAAATACCAACATCATTCTTCACAGATGTAGAAAAATTAATTCTATGCTTCGTATGGAACCAGAGAAGACCCCGCATAGCAAAAACAATTCTGGGCAATAAAAACAAAATGGGAGGCATCAATTTACCAGACTTCAAACTCTATTACAAAGCTGTAATATTAAAATCAGCATGGTACTGGCACAAAA
>RJWJ010001738.1:0-75425 GCA_004363605.1 Indri indri
GGGACCTGGAGCTCTGGCCCTGCTGCCCAATTACCTCCAGGGACTTGGAGCTCTGGCCCCGCTGCCCAATTACCTCCAGGGACCTGGAGCTCTGGCCCTGCTGCCCAATTACCTCCAGGGACTTGGAGCTCTGGCCCTGCTGCCCAGTTACCTCCAGGGACCTGGAGCTCTGGCCCTGCTGCCCAGTTACCTCCAGGGACCTGGAGCTCTGGCCCTCCCTCTGCAGGTGCCGAAGCTGCTGCTCCTCTAGCTGGCTCTGCAGGACACGCTCCTTCCCGCGCTCGCACTCCAGCTCCTGAAGCGCAGCCTGCAGGTCATTCTCCTTGCCGTCCAGCATGGATCTGTGTGGGCGCAATAGGCAGCCCCGTGCCTCATGTCAGAGATGCTGATGGGGACACACAGCCAACACCCGGGGGGGTGGGGGGCAGGAGCTCCCAGGTTGGGCAGGGCAGACCCTGGGCACTTTCCCGTCACCCCTCCCACCCAGACCGTGAACCCAGGAGAGCAGTGCGCCATGCTGCCACAGCAGGGCACGCCAGAGGTTGTTTACTTCCATGCCAAGAAAAACGTGGCAACCACCACGACACTTCCACCTACAGCCAACAGATCTTGGGGGACAGTGCAAGACGGGCCACGGCCCGCGCCCCACCTCAGCTGGAGGACTTCCTGCTGCACGTCGTCCAGGGACTTCAGCAGCCTCTCGTTCTCCTGCTTGCACTCGCAGAGCTCAGACTTCAGAGCTTTCACGGCACTCTGCTCCACCGCCAGGAGCTTCCGCACCCCGTTGGCTTTCTCCTGTTCCTCACTGAGGGTCTTCTGCAGGTCGCTCGCTATGCATTTTTCCTGCTCGACTTTATATGCCAGTAACTCAACTGGAAAAGATTAAAGAACATCAAATCGCATTATCTGTGAGTTCAAAGCGAGCTGTGTAAGTGACGCTAAAATAGAAACAAACCCATAGGGGGATGGGGAGGTATTCATTTTGGGAAGAAACGAAGTTTCTATGAACCACACGCCGTCGTTTCTGGTGGGGCCAGGATGCTCACCAAGGTCTCTGTCCTCTAAGCCCTTCTCCTCCCAGGCCCCGCTCTCCCGGCTGGGAGTGACGTACCCCTGTGGCCATCCTCAAATGCCACGAATCCACCACTCTACCCTGAGTGCCTCCAACAGAGACAACGCCAAGCCCAGATGGCTTCCCTGGAAAGTTCCCCCAAAACTTAAGGAAGAAATAACCCCAGTTCCAGACAAACTCCTCTGGAAAACCCGGAGAGCCTGGCGCTGCTCCAACACCAAGACCAGGAAAGGGCACACAGAGGACACGAGACCAGCGCCCTTGTGAACGCAGGAGCTAAATGCTGGCAGCCCATCCCGGCAACATATCAAAGGGAAAAGCCCAGGGCAAGAAGTCCCGGCCTGAATGCAAGGCCGCTGCCCTGGACAGAACCCAAACCCAGGGACAGAAGGAACTTCCTCGAGCTGACCAAGGGCATCTGCCCCTCATGCAGGGTGCGAGCTAATATGCTGCCCCCCCAGAGTAGGGGCAAGGAAGGCATCAGCCCAAGGGCAGGACCAGCACGACACATAAGAGAAAAAGTAGGTGGGAAGTGGAAAATACATCATTTATCCACAGGCGACCCGCGAGTCTACACAAAAATTCCCCAAGGATCTAAGTTGGGCACAGAAACCTATAGCACACTCTTTAATCAGGACCTAACACACTTGGTGCCCACACTGCCCTCCTGCCCACTGGGGCCCAAGGCGAGGACTGTCCTGCCTGGCCCCCTCCTGGTTCTGATGGGTCGCGCAGGACAGTCCCCACTCAGTTCTGCCAGCCGAGAAACGCAGCAGCCTCGGCGTCCCGACACCCCGGCAGGTGCCTAACGAGAGTGGACGTTTCAGCTCCTGAGAGACCGCGTGGCCGGAGGGGCCTCCCCACCCTGTGCGCACACCTTGCCCCAGAGCTGGGTGCCAGGTGGGCAGGTGCTGGGGGCCGGGCTGCACGGGGGTGGGGGGCACGGGCAGCGGCACCCACCCTGCCTGCGCAGCTGGTGCTCCTGCCAGCTCCCGCGGGCCTCCACGCTGGTCAGCGCTGAGCACAGCTGCTGCAGCTTCTCCTGGTTCTGCAGGTGCGTCAGGCGCAGCTGGGCGCGCAGAGCCTGTATCTCAGACAGCAGGCTGCTCCTGTCTGACATGCGGAGGTGCTCCAAGGACTTTTCCTGCAGGTCTCCCTGGGGGACAGGAGGCGGTGAGCAGACTGAGCACCAGGTGTGGACGGCCCTGCACCCGCTTCCCGTGCCCTGCAAGCCCGAGCTCCATCTGCTCTGGGACAAGCCTGCTGCTTGTGAATCTGGTGCGGGGACACAGTGGCCCCTGGGGGCCCTCAGTTCCAGGCACCCTCGCCCCGCAGCTGCCAGGCTGGCGTGTCAGAGCCAGGCCGTGCTGAGCTGTTGAGGGCATCACACGTGGACCGAAGCATGATTTCCTCCATTGGTCACAACCACATTCCAAGGCTGAGAGAAACATGTGAACTGAAATTCACATACTAAACAGGCTCTGTCTCCTTTTCCGCCAGTGCTGGGCTCCGGGGGTAAGGCAAGGCACGGACACAGGGCTGACAGTCACCTGTGCATGGATGACCTTCTCCAGCTTCTCAAACAGGCAGTCTCGACCCCCTGGGTCTGAGCCGCCCAGTCCAGGCTGCAGCTGGAGCTTCAGCGTCTTCCACTCCTTGTCAAATGCCTCCTGCACGACCTGCAGAAACTCTCCTCTCCAATCAAGGCACACGTTGGCAGGTTCCTAAAACATCGAAACAAGAAACTCGGTGTTCTCACAAATGCACTCTGCGGGTGTTATATGACTGAATGTCTGTGTCCCCCAAATCCATGCTGAAGCCCTAACCCCAGAGGGCTGCCACCAGAACCCGACCCTGCCGGCACCCTGATCTCAGACGACAGCCTGGAGAGCAGGGAAAGGTCACGTCTGCCACCTGGCTGCAGCAGCCACACAGACTGACAGCTGTTAGTGCAGAAATTACTGAGAGCACAGGAAGCAAACGCCGCCATTGTAAGCAGAAAAGAGACCACGAAAAAGATGATGAAATAAGCAAGACTGAGCGAAATGTCGGCAAACTTCCTTGCTTCTTTTTCCGCTGCTATACCTATGAGGCCCTGGTCTGCAGGGGCTGCCCTGCTGGGCCAGCCCAGGGAGGTCGGCGGTGCACAGGGAGGACTGTGACACTCCCACTGGCATCCTGTGGGCACCAGCGAGTGCTGGGCACGTTCCAGGTACCAGGACCAAGCCCCTTCCTCCCTGGTGAGCTCTGACCCCAGCTCGGAGAAGCAGAGGGAGGAGCCCCGGGGCTGGCATCCCTGGTGCCAGGAGCAGACTGGCAGGGGGTGGGGAGGGGCAGGAGGACACCCCTGCCAGGCCGAGTCCTCACATGACCCCATGTGACCAGATCAGACCCCCACTTCAGCTCACCCCAACCAGCACCTGCAGCCGGAACCCTCCGCTGGGAACTGCCCCAGGTGGGGCGTCCAGGTTTCTCTTCCGTTTGTTTTTAGCTTCACTAAATCAAGCCCTGCACACCCCTCTGCAGACAGAGCTATTGCTGTAAGCTCCTTAAATTCTTTCAAAAAATGGGTATGTGAGGTTCAAAATAAGACTTTTATTGGAGTTTACATCTAGGTTAAAAAAAAAAAGCATTTTTTTTAGTTAAAAAGAAAAGCCTGTGTTTTCCCACTTATGGACCAAGCAATTCCTTTACCTTCTCTCCTTTTTGGGGTGCTGCTTCCAGGAGGCCCTGCCCCTCCCTCGGGATGGGGTCCAGGGGTACACATGGCTCCTCTCTGCTCAGAGCGCTGGGGGGCCTGCGACTCTCTGACAGGGCCAGGATCTGGCGGCTCTCCTCACGCACCATCTGCAGCAAGGCCTGTGGCGGGAAGAACATGTCCAAGTGGGAGAACCAGCCTGACCCCACTGTCCACACGCTGTGCTGCCCGTCGCCCCGTGAGGAGGGGAGCAGTGGAGACAGACAGCTCATGAGGTGCATCGATGGGCTCCATTCTCCTCCCAGAAACCTTCGGAGACAGCGAGGAAGCCAGGAGAATGTCTGTAGGAGACACCCCCAGGACGGCCCCACAAGTCCCCCCACCCACAAGCGATACCCAGTCCTGGTCTGTGCCCCAGAACAAGTGGCCCCCCGGGCACGCAGGGCCCTTCCTGCCTGATGGGAAGGTGCCCCCCCACCGCCAAAGGGGCCAGCAGAGACAGTGGCCACGGGCCCTGTGGGCTGTGGGTTGAGATGGCCCAGCCGACCAAGGGGCCCACGGCTGGGCCCAGCCAAGGAGGAAAGGGAACGCCTCTGTATGGGGATGGGACGTGCTCCCGGACAAGGCCCGCCTTTGCAGTCAGGCACCCGGAAAAGCCGTGGCCTTCCTGCCGCCTGAGGGTGGTGAGCTGAGGGGGACGTGAGGAAGGAGCACACCGGGGGGTGGGGGGTGGGCAACACACACTCCTGGTCGCTGTGGCCAAGCCAGGGTGGGGCCTGCCTGTCGGGAACACCCCAGCCGCTGCACAAGCCGGGAGAAACGACCCACAAGCGCCAACTTCAGGGAAAACATGCAGAGCAGGACACAATCCCTGGAGTCATCCCCACGGCTCCTGAGGGTGGTTCGCTCCCGGGGGGGCAGAGGGCAGCCCAGGCACGGTCACCCACCGTAAGGTCAGTTCCCAGAACCGAAAAAACAAAACATGGACACTTCCCAACAGATGGTTGTATGTTCTGATCCCTAAATTTGGGAAGCTGAGTCTCAGTTCTGTCTCTCTGGTGATTAAAGCACAGGCACGAAAGGTGCCACAGGAGGAGCGGGTGCCCTCTCCCGGGACACGTGTCCATACACCGATGGCATAAAACCAGGGTGGCGCCTGAGCTGACGGAGCCATCAGGGTGTCAGGCTCGGCACTGAGACACAGCTCGGGCCGGAGAGGTAAGAGGTGCAGCAGACGCCCCCCTCCCCACTAGCCCTACCTTCAAGCGCTGTGCGTGGACGTCCTTCCCCTTCATGACTCCTGGTGGCTGTTGAGACCTTCTGGAAACAGGGCCATTGGCAGGAGCCTCGGGTCCCCCTGATCGTGGGCTCAGTTTCCCTCCAAAACCCGAGCCGTCACCTAAAGACACCACAGGGTCTGGGTCAATGAGGGGGTTCCTCGAGGACACACGGCAGAGCGCAGAGTGGAAGGACAGGACCGGTGACGCCCCCGTCCGTGGCACCCACTGAAGAGCACAGAGGCGGCCACAGCAGAGGACACAACACTTTTATAAAATGTAGTAAGATGACAATTGCAACGTTAAGAAAAAGCATGTTTTACATGTTTACTATGTTAATGTCTATGATTTAAACATAAACTTACAGGTGTCTGAGCTTACTCCACTCAGGAAAAGGGGAACATGCCTGATGGGGGGGCTGGAGCGAGGCCCACACCCAGCCGGCCAGGGCTGAGGAACCCAAGCGTGGCCTGGAACCCGAAATACCAGGCTCCTCGGTCTGGTGGGAGGGAGGCCCACGCCAGCCCACGGGAGCCTGGGCGCAGGCACTCAGGAAGGCGAGGCAGGGGCGTGTCAGGGAAAGAGACATAGCTGAGGAAGCGTCTGAGGAAAAGCAGCAACCCGCTCAGGGGCAGCAGCTCAGGACACAGGCAGAGGATAAGGATGTCAGGGAGAGAGGCCCCTCTGTGCTGACAGCCCTCCCTGGTGAGTGGAGGCTGCAGTCCACGTGCTTAGACATGCACAGGAAATGTCCTGACGTGAAACACAGAGAGCACACTGGCAAGAAATCAAGAGTAAATATAGCAAACAGAAGAAAACCTCAGAAAAGTTATAACGAACATCTTCAGAAAAATCAGAAGAACACTGTTCATGAAACAGGAAATGAAGCGCTAAGAGCAAGGAACAGTTAGGAAATAAGAAACCGCTCCTAGAAATTTAAAATACAAGGACCGGGCGCAGTGGCTCATGCCTGTGGTCCCAGCTACTCGGAAGGCTGAGGCAGGGGCATCGCTTGAGCCCAGGAGTTGGAGGTTGCTGTGCACTGTCCTGACGCCACTGCCCTCATGCCTAGGCAGGGGACCAAGACCCTGCCTCAAAAAAAAAAAAAAAAAGACACAGCTGAATGGGTAAAAAGACAAGACCCAACTGCATGTTTCTATAAGAAACCTACTTCACCTATAAAGACACACACAGACTGAAAATAAAGGGATAGAAACACATATTTCTAGAAAGCAGTGGAAACCAAAAACGAGGAGGAATAGCTATGCTTCCGTCGGATATAACAGATTTAAAGACAGTAACTGTAAAAAGAGACTAAGAGGTCATAATATAATGACAAAGGGATCAAATCATCAAGAGGATATAACAATTCTAAGCAAATGTGCACCCAAGACCGGAGCACCCAGATACAAAGCAAATACCAGAGCTAAAGAGAGACCCTGATACAATAATCACTGCAGAGCCCAACACCCCACTTTCAGCACCAACAGATCATCCAGACAGAAAACCAACAATGAGACGTTGGACTTAATCTACACTGCAGACCAAATGGACCTTACAGATGTCTACAGAATATTCCATCCAACAGCTGCAGAATTCACATTCTTCTCCTCAGTTCGTGGGTCACTCTCAGGGATCGTGTAAGGGCGGCCTTGCAAACCCAACAGGAAGATACCTAATCCTGCAATTTCCCCAGGTGAAGATCAGTCCTATGGGCTCTCTCACTCACAGGCACCCTGCAGGAGTTCTGTTTTGCACAACTTCTGAAAAAGCAGAAGGGATGGGAAAGAGATGTAAATCTCTCTCTTTCAAAATTGTTTTTTGAGAATCTGCTTTTACAGAGTTCCTGAGTAAAAGCAGGAGAACGAGCTACAGCCTCAGCCATATGTTGAGGACACAGCCACATCTCCTGTGATAGTCCCGATCTCCAAGGAAAGGCAGGAAGCCAACTTTTGGACTCTGACATCCTTGCAGTTTTAGTTATCGACCTGCTGCTGTTGTTGTTATCAACTGACAGCCAACACTTTCTTTCTTCATCCCCCTTAAAATCATTAAGCGACTTTGCCTCCCTGCTGGCATCTCCCTTCTCTCTCTTTGGGATGCCACCTCTCTCTCTCTCCCCTTCTCTCTTCCCCCCTTTTTTTGTCTCTCTCTCTCTCCCCCACCTCCTCTAAAAGGATTAAGTAAACTTTTTTACTTTTAAACCTTAATTTCTGCATGAGAAATCTTTCTCCACTTACACTGTGAGCACCTACTAGAGCACTTCCCACCCTAATACATAGACCATATATTAGGCCACAAAACAAGTCTCAAATTCAAAAAAACTGAAATCATACCAAGTATTTTCCTTGACCACAATAGAATAAAACTAGAAATCAATAATAGGAACATTGGAAAATATACACATGGAAATTAAACAATATATATGCTCCTTAATGACCACTGGGTCAATGAAGAGATTAAGGAAATTTAAAAATTTCTCAAAACAATTGAAAATAGGCCAGGAGTGGTGGCTGATGCCTATAATCCTAGCACTCTGGGAGGCCAAGGAGGGAGGATCACTTGAGCTCAGGAGTTTGAGACCAGCTTGAGCAAGAGTGAGACCCCGTCTCTACTAAAAATAGAAAGAAATTACCCAAACAACTAAAAACAGAAAAAATTAGCCGGGCACGGTGGCAAGTGCCTGTAGTCCCAGCTACCTGGGAGGGTGAGGCAGGAGGATTGCTTGAGCCCAGGAGTTTGAGGTTGCTGTGAGCTAGGCTTACGCCATGGCACTCTAGCCCAGGCAAGAGAGTGAGACTCTTGTCTCAAAAAAAAAAAAAAAAAAAAAAAAAAAAAAAAAAAAAAAAAAAAAAAAAAAAAAAAAAAAAAAAAAAAAAAAAAAAAAAAAAAAAAAAAAAAAAAAAAAAAAAAATTGAAAATAAAAACACAACATATTAAAACCCACAACACAAGCAGTAAAAAGAAGAAAGTTTATAGCAGTAAGTGTCTACATGAAAAAAGTAGAAAAGCTTCAAATAAACAACCTAACAATACATCTCACAAAATTAGAAAACCAGGAGCAAACCAAACCCAAAATTAGTAGAAGAAAAGAAACAATAAAGACCAGAGCAGAAACAAATGAAATTGAAACCCAAAAAACAATACAAAAAAGATCAATGAAATGAAAAGTTTGTTTTTTGAAAAGACAAAATTGACACACCTTTAGCCAGACTAAGAAAAAACAGAGAAGACCCAAACAAACTGAAGTCCAAAGGGTCAATAGAGACTATGAGCAACCGTATGCCAGTAAATTGCAAAACCTAGAAAAATTGGACATATTCCTAGACTCATACAACCCACCAAGTCTGAACCAGGAAGAAATCCAAAGCTTGAATAAACCAATAACAAGTAACGAGACAGAAGCAGTAATGAAAAGTCTCCCATCAAACAAAAGCCCAGGACTCAAAGGCTTCCCTGCTGAATTCTACCAAGCGTTCAAAGAAGAACTCATACCAATCCTACCTAAACTACTGCAAAAAATCGAGGAGAAGGAAATACTCCCAAATTCATCCTATAAGGCCTGTGTCACCCTGATACCAAAACCAAAGACATAACAAAAACAGAAAACTCTAGACCAATATCTCTGATGAATATAGACACAAAAATCCTCAATAAAATACTAGCAAACCAAATTCAGAAACACGTTAAAAAGATTATTCATCATGGTCAAGTGGGATTCATCCCGGGGATGCAAGGATGGTTCAACGTAGGTATGAGGTCATTAAATATGACATGTCCAATTTCGAATCAAAAGTTTAGTTTATTATATCTCAAACAAGAAACAGTACAATTAATCAAAGCATGTGCCTAAACTACCAACAGTTTTGCCATCTTTAACGATAGCTTGTTTATGCCAGCAGCAAAGAAGCCTAGAGAGTCAGTGGTAATGAAATGGGAAAAGGAGTTTTCCACGGTTTGTTGAGAATTCATTATTTTTCCTTGCGAAAAGTGGTAGATAGTTGGCGCGAGGTCTGGTAAATACAGTGGATGACAGAGAGTTTCCAAGTCCAGCTTCTGTAGTTTGAGCAGCGTTGTTTGTACGGCATGTAGTCAAGTGTTGTCTTGCAAGAGGATTGGCCTGTGCTATTGGCCAATCTCGGCTGCTTAATCACAAACATCCTCATCATTTCATCCAGTTGGTTGCAGTAGACATCCACAGTAATTGACTGACCAGGTTTCATGAAGCGGTAGCGGATAATATCAGCACTGGACCACCAAACAGATACCATTACCTTTTTTGATGAATATTCAGTTTTGGATTGTGTTTTCGCACTTCATCTTTATCCAACCATTGTGCCGAATGCTTGTGATTGTCAAAAAGAATCCATTTTTCATCACGTGTAACAATACGGTGTAGAAATGGTCACCTTTATGTTGTGACAGCAAAGAAAGGCAAACTTCAAGACATTGCTCTTCTGATGCTCATTTAATCCATGCGGAACCCATCTATCCAGTTTCTTTACCTTGCCCATTTGTTTCAAATGGTCCAATATTGTTGGAATAGTAACGTCAAACCTTGCTGCTCATTCACATAGAGGTTGAGATGGATTCGCTTCCACTACAGCTTTCAGCTCATCATCATCCACCTTGGTCTCAGGTCACCCATGTGGCTCATTTTCAAGATTAAAATCACCAGAATGGAAAATCTCAAACCATCAACGTACTGTGTGTTCATTAGCCACATCCTTCCCAAACACTTTCAATGTGATTCATCGTATCAACAGAGCAAAGGACAAAAACCATATGATCATTTCAACTGATGCTGAAAAAACACTCGATGAAATTCAACATCCCTTCATGATAAAAACTTTCAAAAAAAAATTGGGTATGGAAAGAAATTTCCTCAATGTAATAAAAGCTATAAATGACAGACTCACAGCAAATATGACACAAAAAGGGGGGGAAATATCCTGAAAGCCTTTCCTCTACGATCTGGAACAAGACAAGGATGCCCACTTTCACCATTGTTATTCAACATGGTACTGGAAGTTCTAGCTGGAACAATCAGAGAAGAGAAAGAAATAAAAGGCATCCAAATTGGAAAGGAAGAAGCCAAATTGTCCTTGTTTGCCACGATATGGTCTTATATCTAGAGGAACCTAAAGACTCCACAAAAAAACTATTAGAACTGATAAACATAAACAAATTCAGTAAAGTCGCAGGATACAAAATCCACATGTAAAAATCAGTAGCATTTCTATATGCCAGCAGCAAACAATCTGAATAAGAAACCAGGAAAGTAATCCCATTTACAATAACTGCAAATAAAATACCTAGGAATAAACTTAACCAAAGAGGTGAAAGATCTCTACAATGAAAACTATAAAACACTGATGAAAGAGATTGAAGAGGACACAAAAAAATGGAAAGATATTCCATGCTTGCGGACTGAAAGAATCAATATTGCTAAAATGTCCATGCTACCCAAAGCAATCTACAGATTCAATGCAATCTCCATCAAAATACCAATGACATTCTTCACAGAAATAGGAAAAATAATCTTAAAATTTACATGGAAACACAAAAGATCCAGAATAGCCAAAGCCTTTCCGAGCAAAAAGAATAAAACTAGAGGAATCACATTACCTGACTTCAAATTATACTACAAACCGGTGGTAACCAAAATAGCAAAACTGGCATAAAAACAGACACATAGAACAATAGAACAAAGTGAAGAACTCGGCAATAAATCCACACATCTACAGTGTGCTTACATTCGACAAAGTTTCCAGGAACAGACAGTGGGGAAAGGACAGTTTCTTCAATAAATGGTGCTGGGGAAACTGGATATCCACATGTAGAAGAATGAAACTAGATTCTTCTTTCTCACCATATACAAAAATCAAATCAAAATAGATTAAAGACTTAAATCTAAGACCCAAAACTATGAAACTACTGTAAGAAAACATTGGGAAACACTGGAGGACACTGGTCTGGGCAAGGACTTCTTGGGTAGTGACCCCAAAGCACAGGCAATCAAAGCAAAATTGGACAAATGGGATCACATCAACTCAAAAGCTTCTGCACAGCAAAGGAAACAGTCAACAAAGTAAAGAGACAACCCATGGAATGGTACAAAATATCTGCACACTACCCATCTGACAAGGGCTTAATAACTAGAATATATATGGAGCTCTAACAACTCAATAATAAAATATCAAATAATCTGATTAAAAAATGGGCAAAGGATCTGTATAGACATTTCTCAAAAGAAGGCAAATGGCCAACAGCTGAATGAAGAAATGCTCAACATCATTAGTCATCAGAGAAATGCAACTCAACTACAATGAGAGGCCGGGCACGGTGGCTCACGCCTGTAATCCTAGCACGCTGGGAGGCCGAGGCGGGCGGATTGTTTGAGTTCAGGAGTTCGAGACCAGCCTGAGCAAGAGTGAGACCCCCGTGTCTACTAAAATTACAAAGAAATTAATCAGACAACTAAAAATATATAGAAAAAAAAATCAGCTGGGCATGGTGGTGCATGCCTGTAGTCCCAGCTACTCGGGAGGCTGAGGCAGAAGGATCGCTTGAGCCCAGGAGTTTGAGGTTGCTGTGAGCTAGGCTGATGCCATGGCACTCTAGCCTGGGCAAAAGAGTGAGACTCTGTCTCAAAAAAAAAAAAAAAACTACAATGAGATACCATCTCACCCCAGTTAAATGGCTTTTATCAGAAAGACAGGCAATAACGAATGGGGGTGAGGTTGTGGAGAAAGGAGAGCCCTCGTACACTGTTGGTGGGAATGTAAATAGTGCAACCACTATGGAGAACAGTATGGAGGTTTCTCAAAAAACTAAAAACACAACTAACACATACCCAGCAATCCCGCTGCTGGGTATGTACCCAAAGCAGGGGACGTGGGGAATTCAGCGTATTGAAAAGATATCCACGTTCCCACGTCTACTGTAGCACTATTCACAATACCACGATCTAGAATCAACCTACGTGTCCATCATGGATGAATAAAGAAATGGTGGTACATATACACAATGGAATATCCTACAGCCACAGAAAAGAATGAAATCCTGCCATTTGCAACAACGTGGATGGAAGTGGAGAACATTACATTAAGTGAAATAAGCCAAGCACAGAAAGACAAATCTCGAATGTTCTCACTCACATGCGGGAGCTGAGTATTAAAACAATTGATCTCATGGAGACAGAGTAGAGTGATGGTTACCAGAGGCTGAGAGGGGTGGTGGGGAGGAGGGGATGAAGTAGGGATGGTTAATGGTGCAAAACTATAGTTAGTTAGACAGAACGAACAGTATTTGATAACACGACTGATTATACTCCACAATAAGTTAGGGTATACTTTGTAATAACTAAAAGAGAGGAACTGGAACATTCCGAACACACAGAATCGGTAAATGCCTGAAGCAACGGACACCCCAGTTACCCTGATTCGCTTAACGTATGCGGATGCCGGCACCAAAGGGTCGCGTGTACCCCGGAAAGATATGCGGGTACTATGTGCCCATAAGATAAAAAAAATTAAAAAACCGTCAGTGAGGCCCAGACCAGTGGTGTCAACTGGAGAAGCAGAATATTCACAGCCCTGGAGTCTCTCACGAAACAAGAAGAAAACCTGGCAGATGCCACCACAGCCAGGGAGCCCTAGGGACTCCACACACCTCCTGCCCCGAAGCCCAGGGAGCACGCGGCGCCCCGTGCAGTCCTGAGGACACTGCTACCGTCACCGCTCTAGTCCTCTCAAATGTGTCCTGAAACCTACAGACAGTGGGACCGTTCCCAGGGTGGGGGACAGAGGGTGGGTGGGGGAGGCCAACGTGGGTACAAACGAGGGGCCTCTGCCCAGCCTCCTTCCCGCACAGATGTCTGAACACGGCGTGTGAGCTGGGGTGTCTCCCGTACAGGACACTGTAGGGACAACGGGCAAAACCTGAGCGTGGTCTACAGAGGACACCAGCCTTGCGCCAGTGTGGGGGACCTGGTGCCCAGCCCCACGCTGCGCCGTGGTCACGTGACACACACAGCGAAGCCCGAGGAGTCTCAGGGCACACTTGGCAAATGTGGACGTGCGGAGCTGGGGAAGGACAAACAGGAATTTCTTAAGCTATTTTGTAGTCTGAAACTGCCAAAATAAAGAGTTAAAAAAAGATAACTGACTCACTTTCTTCACTGCCGTCATTGTTTTCTTCTAACCTGACAGGAGGTGAACGTAACGTTTCTTGAGAATCGAAAGATGTTATGATAAAATCTTCGACATCTTTCTCCTGTTCAGATAGGGGAAATGTTTAAACGGTCATGAAATAATAAGTAATTACATCACAGAGCTGAATCTGCCAGATGAAAACTTTCTAAGGCTTGAATTTATCATCTTCCCACATAGAACCCCAAGGAAAGTGCTCAAAACCCGTGAATACATCGAGGTCACACACTTCCAATAATTTAATCAGATCCACCCACATCTGTTTAGGGATAAAGCCGCCACTAGCAAACATTTCAGACTTTAAAACTTTTTTGCATGAAATGACAGTATATGGGTATCTCTGATTATAGTATGCTATTTTTTATTTTATCTTACTCAAGACATGCCAAATCCCAAAATAACTGTTAGAAAAAATAGAATCTAACTCAAAATAATAAATTGAAATAGTCTTAAAATTAATTAACATTATGTGTGAAACCTGTTAAATATGAAACACTACTGAAAATAAATTTAAAAAACATAACCAGACAAAGAACTCTTATGCAAATTATACAGGAAGATCATGTGTGGCTGTGCCTCTTGGAATCAGCGTCAGGTAAGAAACTGCGCAGGGCAAACTTCGGAGGAGGCCAGCACATCTCAATGTCTGAAACCCAAAATGCCCCCCGTGTTCACGTGACAACAGCCCCATGGGCATCCGGCTCTCACACAGCACTGTGAGGCGCCCGCGCGTCAGGCACTGAGCCAACAATGGCAGCTGCCGTGAGGCTGGGCCAGCCCTGCACGCTCCCAAGTGAACCCTGGCCAGGGGCGGGGAGCACCTACCACAGGTGTCCTCTCCACAGGGCGGTGGTCAGCCGGCGCAGACTCTGCCCACAGTGGGGTCTGTCCTGCTGCAGACACGCCTGGGTAACAAGGCAGCCCCGGCTCATCGGCCAGCAGCAGCGAGGCCGGGGTCCGGTCCTGTAGGGAGGCATCGGCACTGCGCAGGCTCAGGACATCCGAGTGGGGCGTCAGGAGGAGGCTAGGCTGGGGCTCGAGGGCCGAGTCCTTCCTGAGGACCTCAGGGGAACTCCAGGAGGACAGGTCCAGCACCCTGACTGGGCTCTTCAGGGGCTCGGCCAGGTCACTGCAGCTCAGGGCACAGGCGCCGCCATGCACACAGGTTGGTAAAGAATGGGACCCATCCTGCAATTCTGATGTTTCTTGAATGGGAAAATTTGGCATTTCATTTCTTATCAAATAATCCTGATCTTCAATGGCATCAGTTAGATCCCTCATGGTTTTGTCGGTATTAAATGCATCAATAGGAGGCAATTTGTCGGTTTCTTCACCGTTGTGGGAACCATCACTCAAACTGTTTTCTAACCCAAATGCTGACGCCAATGGCTGCTGAAATTTAAAATCTGCAGTGTTGACATCCTGGAAGGTCACAGAATATACCAGATGGTTCAGTTTTTCCTGAAGTTGTTTCACCTGAGCTATGAGATCAACTTTCTGCAGCTGACAATCTTCCAGTACTTTTTCCTTACCCTGAAGGTAAAAAGGAGACACATACAGTAAAGCAGCGGAACCCTAGGGCGTCTCGAACGTGCCTGTCTGAGCACACAGTGGGGAGATTCCCTGATGAGCCCTTGGTCCCTCTAAGTGGTTAACATTTCAGTTTATTTAATTCCATGAAAAACAGAATCAAGGCTTAAATCTCCGTGCTCAAAAAACAATTATTAGCTGGGCGTGGCGGCTTGTGCCTATAATCCTAGCACTCCAGGAGGCCAAGGCAGGAGGATCACTTGAGGTCAGGAGTCTGAGACCAGCCTGGGCAACAGTGAGACCCCATCTCTCCAAAAAATAGAAAAATTAGCTGGGTGTGGTGGCGCACACCTGTAGTCCCAGCTACTGGGGAGGCTGAGGCAGGAGGATCATTTGAGCCCAGGAGCTGGAGGCTGCAGTGAGCTGTGACGATGCCACTGCACTCTAGCCTGGGCAACAGAGTGAGACCCTGTCTCAGAAAAAAAAAAAAAAAGACAACTATCATAACCTATTTCTGTGGTAATTTACTGAGGACACAAGCTTTGTCTGAGAAAAAAAGTACTAGAAGGTTCTTTGAACAATGAAAAACACAAAATTGTGGTTTATGCAATGAATGCAGAGTTTGTTGCTATGTAACTTCTAAGAATTTGATGATCAGCTCATGATCCCACAGGCTGAGTCTCCTGAGGGCACCCGATGAACATATGAAACCAGAGTCGGGTATCTCCTCTCAAAACGCAGGCCTGGGCCACGTGCTTCTCTCGGACCACAGGGCAGTGCACGGTGGAATTCAAACCCTTTCAGGTCCTAAAGACCATGGTGGTACACATGGCAGTGCACCCACCCTCCACTCACACACGTGGAATGTCTCAGCAATGCGCACAACACGCCAGCTGGGCTGCAAGGGGCGCAGTGAGCGTGGGCCTGAGCAGGCTTCAGCGCCGAGCGCACTTTGGCGCCGTACTTGAGAGAACGAAACCAACCAGCTATACTTGGTTTTAAGAGCTTTAGGTTTCAGAACTCGGATGAGGAGTCGTGGGCCTGTTCTGTCAGCAGCAGCCTCGGGAAGAGCTACCGGCCGGGGAGGAGCCTGTGCCAATGCTGAGGCACCCACGTCCCACAGGACCCTGGACACGCCCTGCACTCCAGGGAGCTCGAGGCTCCAGCTACCAAAGAAACCTCAACTTTTCTTCAAGTAAAATCTGAGGTTCAAAAACTAAGCATGAAGCCTTTGAAAGTGAAACAGACACTGGCAGTGAAAGTCCCGCGCCACGCAGGGGCGGCGTGGTCCTCGCATGGAAGAGAGACCTAGAGACACGGCCTGGAGCACGGCATACCCATCCGCTCCAGTCATGGACATGAGGAGACTTTACCTGCTTGCTTTTTACAAGCGGCCCGACCACAGAAAACGCGTTTCTGAATGGAGCACGCAGCTGTGAACAGCACCGTCACAGAACAGGACGGACTCAGAGAGCAGGTCGCTGGGCAGCCCGCGACGGGGCCTTCTGCTCCAAGACAAAAAGCGCTTAGAACATTTCACACAGGAAATGCTTGTTGAAAGACAGGCATCTGATTAGAACCAGAGAGGGGAATGAAGAAAGACTGTCTAATACAAAGCAATCTCCGTATCATTGTATAAACCCTATCATATTTAAGAAACAATTGTTTTAAAAAGCTTAAATAAGTTACAAAAATAATAAGCCTAAAGTTGTACAAGACAGTGAAATCCTCAGCTCAGCCCAACTTCACTGTGCACAGATCCCAAATGGGCCCAGCCTGGCGCCAGCTCCAGCCTCCCTTCTCCACTGCGTCATGAGCCACCAGTGCTAACTGCCCCCTCCCCCTGCCCCCGCACTCAGCAAGAGTCATCAAAATTAAGAGAAAACAAATAGGAGAGGAAGGAAAAACCCAAAGTCTTCTTCAGAGAACAGCCAATGTCCGCCGGTCCAGCCCAGCCCAGCCCCTCCACAGCCCCCCAGGCATAGAAGCCACAGCTGGAGCCCACAGCGGGAGGAGGCCTACCCGTGGGTCCTGGTCCCAGCTGTGGCAACCCGAGGTCAGCCGCCTGCTGCTGACACCCTGCTCAGGCACCTCCGCGTCTCTGAGCACCCAGGCCTCCGTGCCGCCCTCCAGGCCAGGGTGCCAGCAGGTGCCGGGCGGCCGTGTGCGGGCGGCGGCCCCATGCACCTGCTGCCTGTCCAGCTCCATCTGGCACTTCAGGAACCGCTGGTTCAGCACCTGCAGCTGGCGGCTGAGACGGACACACTGTGCTCGGAGCCGCTGCAGCTCAGGGGGCTCGGCCGGGCCGGCCAGGGGCTGCTGCTCCAGGGCACAGCGGAAACGGGCCACGGCCGACAGTACGGCCTTCAGCGCGGTGGAGTGGGCCGCCTTCCACTTGTTCACGGCATCAATCTCTGAGTCTCTCTCAGCAATCGTCGCTTCCTTTGCTTTTAGTGCAGCTTCGAACTCCCGGATCCGGGAGGCCATGCCCTCAACCTCGGCCTCCCGAAGGGCCGCACTGCGCCCCAGCTCCGCCAGCTGCCGTGCAGCGGCCTCCTCCGCACCCTGCAGCTGCTGCCGCAGGGCCTCCAGGGCCTGGCTGTGCCCGAGGGCCTGGTCGGCCAGCAGCTGGCTCAGGGCCTCCTTGGCCGCGAGGGCAGCCTGGAGCTCACCCTGCAGCGCCTGCCCGCAGGGGCCCTCTGCCTGGGAGCAGAGCAGCTCACTCTGCAGACTCCCCACCCGGCTGTCGCTGGCCCCCTGCGCCGCGGGTGCCATGAGGGACAGCTCCTGCTGCAGCTTCTCGATGACTTCGTGGAGCCGTTCAATCTCCTCTGCTCTGTCCTTCTGTAAGCGTTCCTGGTTCTCTTGCAGATTTTCAATAGTGGCTTTCAGCTCTTCAATCTCAGAACTTCTGGTGCACACAACCTGAAGAGAAAGCACATTTCAGAGACAAATTAACATGCCCACTCCTGAATTTCCTCCTTTCAGGACACACTTTAGCCTGAATTTGTTCCTGGAGAAGTGGACAGGCTCAGCCCCTCGAACAAAGCAGCAGCGCATGGAAGCCGCCAGGTCACGGCCCGGCCCGCGGGAGCCCTGGGCAGGGAGCAGAGTTGCCCACCTCCCACCCACACTCTGCTTCTGAGCCTGAGCGAAGCTCCGACACGGCTCCTCTCAGTTGAGGACGTCGACACAAAGACGCTTCCACCACCCTTTGAGTGTTCGTTTTGTTAATATCTAAGCGACTTTGATTTGACCTTCCTGAAGGGGCACTTAGTTTGGGGCATCGTCCTCACTGGTGAACACACATGGCAGACATGGCTGGAGAATCTGCGTGAATGAAGATGTGGACCGGCCGGGAGGCTGCGCACCCGCAAGGCGGGCGTTTCTGTCACGGCTGCCTCAGCAACCTCGCCAGGCACCAAGGGGCATGTTTACTTGTGCCATTTAATCCAATCTTTGACAATTTTAAGAAATATTATTATTTTCATTTTAAAGAAAGGAAAATTGCAACTTAGACATTAAATATCTTCCCAAACCCACAAAAATATTAGGTGGAAAATCAGTACTGAAATCCAAGTCAGTTGGTTCCAAACTATTCTCCTAAGATAATATTATTGATAGAGGCCAAAAAAAGGAAAAATTCTAACCAATTTGTATTCTAACAATTTTCGAGCAATTTCTTATAGTCTAATGTCTTACTTCCCCAAAATTAAGGGTTTTGTAACACTTGGTTTCACTCAAACTACTTCACAATTACTTTAAACTCAAATATCATCTGGCTTTTAGTAAAAACAAAAAAGAACCTAATGATCTTCTGGTTTGCTTTGGCTCACACAGCTGGACACGCATGCACGTGTCCCAAACACGAGCAAGACAGCACAGCTAGCCGAGTCTCCCATCTCACTGTCAGCTCTGCTTCGCACACTCCCAACTGGGCCGCACAGACTCGTGTCTGCCCTGAACGGGCCGTGAAGGAACTTCTAAAGATAATGCTGACCGTGTGCGCTTTTTGCTCATGCACTGAATACCCTGGGATAAAAGGGCGTGCACTGCAGAACACTCATAATCACAGCACGAATGTGACATTTAAAATACTGGAGCCAGCATAAAAGGCAGCTCTAAAATGTAACACACTAAAATCTAAAATCAGTCCTCTAAGATACAGTGCAACTGAAACAGCGCAAAGAAGACGGGTAAAACAGGCTACGGTGGCAAAAGAAAGAGGAAAACAACTTCAGGTGCAGAACTGAGAAGAGGAGATGTTGCAGCCAAGAGCATGGAGATGGCCCCGAAAGTGGCGTGGTGGCTCCGTGTCTGGCCAGAGCGGCTCCTTCCCACCAGGCCAGTGCAGAGTGACAGGTGGGAGCAACCACCTGCCCTTGGGCAGCGCAGCAAAGACAGGCTCCCTCCGCCCGGACGTGGGGTTTTATCGGAGGAGCGCCGCTCCCTTACCACATGCAGTTCTCTGCGGCGTCTGGAGAGGCCATGCCAGCAGGGGACTCGGAGGGGCCTGCAGCGGGCAGACTGACAGAGAAAGGCAGGTTTGGGACCAAGGCTGGGGTCCACGTCAGGTGGGGACAGATGTTCCTCAGAAACCCAGAGGGTCATACCCCACCTGCCTGTGGGGCCAGGAGGTCATGCAGGGAGCACCACGACATGACGGAGGCCACTGCGGGGGGTGTTTCTGCTCCCGAGACTGCTCTCAGGCAGCGTGGCACGATGAGGTCCGGGAGGCTGTGGAGAGCGAGGGGTATTCCCAGAGAAACAGGGCAGGAAAACCCCGAGTTCACGTGTGAGCTCTGCCCAGTCTCGACAGCCGCTTCTGCAGGCAGGACAGGGCACCCGAGTGCAACCGAGCTCACTGCCGCCAACACAAAAGCCTCAACACTCTTCAGAAGCCAGAGTCCCCACGGCACAATTTGCAGAACGTCAAGAATGCAAATCAAAATTATTCAAGATACAAAAAAAAAGAAAATCGGCAGCAAAGACAACCAACAGCAACCAGCCTTGAGATGATAAAACGCCCAAAAAGCAAACCGGGACGTTGAAGCAGACATCACAGCTGTGCTCACGGACATAAAGAAAAGCATCCTCCCAACACACAAAAAGACAGGAAATTGGCAGAAGAACAGAAGCTACAAAAAGAAATAAAAATTCTACACCTCAGAGTTACAATATCTGAAATTTTTAAATTCACTCCATGGGCTTAAAAGAATACTGAGCATGACAAAGCGTCTGCAAACTTAAAGAATCACAAAAATGACGCCATTAGAGGCAGAAAGGAAAAGGAGGACAGAACCTCAACTGCGCACGGGACACAGGCAAGGCAGGGCGTGTCCGCTGTTCCCGCTCCAGCAGGGGAGGCAGGAACAAGACCCTCAGCAAACAATGGCCAAAAATTTCCCGATATGAAACATTCATGTGAAATGCCCACAACTAGGAAAATAGAATCTATAATTTTAATAAACCCCAGAAAAGAACTCACCAGCCCACACGGCTTCACTGAACGACGCTATTCAACACAAAAAGAATAAATAACACCCATTCTGCACGATCCTCCAGAACACAGAAGACAGAACGATTCGCTCAAGGAGCCAGTGCTACCCTGACACCACGACCAGCAAGGGGTAAAGGCAAACCAATGGGCAAAGAATGGTTTTCAACAGATGGTGCTGGAACAACGGACATACATGTGCCAAAAACTAAACTCACAGTCTATCAAAGTCCTGAAGGCAAAGCAGAGCTATGGAATTTCTGTGAGAACACAGGGAAGCATCGTTGTGGCCTTGGGTGGGCAAAGAGCTCTCAGCACTGCAGCTGCCGTCTCACCCGCGCCACGTCCCTCTCCTCGCCGTACAGAAACGCCTGTGGGAACAACAGCAGTAACCACGGCAGCACAACCAACAGTGCGCTACTATGCGAAACGCTCCTCCAGCCTTGCAGATGTGAACTGTCCCAATTAAATAGCCTGTGTTTTGAAGTTTGGAAATCAGAAATTCAATTTGAAAATGGTTTTCTACTAAAGTCCTCACTGTTTAAAATGACATATTAGTTTGGCTTTCGAACTAATCAATTACTAAATTTCTCCAGGAAATTTATTTCAAAATAATCACCAAAGATAAAGTATGCTCTTATCTGCTTCTCCTCTAGTAACTAAGAATCCACACTGGGCCGGGCAGGGGCTCACACCTGTGATCCCAGCACTCTGGGAGGCCAATGCAGGAGGATCGCTTGAGCTCAGGAGTTTGAGGTTGCTGTGAGCTATGAGGACATCACTGCACTCTAGCCAGGGTGACAGAGTGAGACCCTGTTTCAAAATTTAAAAAAGGTTCATGCTGAAAGGGCTAGTTACTAGGATCAGCCTAAAACTCCCTTTTCACTCGAGATATTTTAAGATCTTACAGACTCGACTTTTGTGAGAATCAGACACGAATGACACAACCCCTCAGCTGTCTTCCATGCCCTCAGTTCACCCGCGGAGCCTGTGCCAGGTGGCGCCACACGCAGAGACTAACCCACGCATTTCAAGGCTGCCTCATAAAGTTACGTTTTCTTTGCAACTTTCAGTATCATCTCCCCTGCAAAAAGGTTGGTTTTCTTTTTTGCTTCAAAAGCCCAGCTACATTAAAATAAGAGAGAAGATTGAAAAACAGATTTTTTCCCCATCCTGCCAGGGGGAAGCTTAACAGAGAGGACCCCTCACTAAATGTCACCCCTTCTAGAAGAGCACAGCTCCAGACGGGCAAAGCCATTCACATTCTCCAAGGCGAGAATCTGTGTCCTCACAGTTTCTGTCATCAGGGAAGTGCCTGTCCTCAATCTTACTCCACGGAAGACCCTATCAGTGCTGCCAACAGGATGAAGAGCTTGCAGGGGGGCCCCTGGCTCCTCACTCCTGACCCCTGGGAAGTCCCAGAACCGCCCCAGTCACAGCCCAGGCAGAAGTCAGGCCACTCGGGGTGTGTGGGAAGGCGTGACTGCACGCCCCTGCGGCTGGCCCCAGCACCCACAAAATCACCCCAAACGCAGGGTCGAGCAGGACCTTGTTTGGTGTACCTTTAGGTCAGCATGCTCGTCCTCAAGTTCCCCGGTGCTCACAGCAGTCTGGGAGCTCTGCACATCTGATTTTAAATTCAGATGTAGCGCCTCTTCATTTTCATTTGCTATGACATCTTTAATCTCCTCCAGATGTCCTTTTAAGTCTAAGACCTTTCATTAAAACAGAAGTATTAAAAATTAGCTAATATTCTAATTGGTTTAATAATTATTAAAATGCCTTTGATAGTTTTAAAAATACACGCGCGAAACAGCTATCACTTCCTACGCACACAGACACGAGGGAATCACCGGGAACTGCGGCAGTCACAACCCGCCAGCCGCAGTGTCTGGGCGCCAGGCCTTCCGCACAGATGCACAGGCCAGGCCATCAGACGCCCCACGCCCAGGGCTGGGTCCCGTCCCCCTGCTCCCGCCTACCTCGCCGTCGTGCTGCAGGGGTGCCCTCTGAGCTGACTCCCATTGCGCCTCGGGACCCGCAGGAGGGCTGTCTGGAGGAGGCCCAGGACACTTGCCCTCACCAAGTCCAGCCTGCAGTGTGGACTCCAGAGGCAAGTGAGTCATCTGCTGTTCCTTCAGTGCCTCTTCATCCTATTTAGGAACCAGGAGGAAATGTATTTCAGGCAAGTATCTGGGAATCAGGGACTTCAGACTGCTGTCTGTTAAACCACACACCACAGTGGCACACCTGCGCACACCTGCGCTCAGCGACTCGGCACACCGCACGGGGTGCACGGAAGCCGGCTTGGGGAGGAGCGTGACCCTCACCGAGAGCCACAGTGTGTGTCCACGATTCCACTGCGGGGAATTTTCCTCAGTAATTATTCTACAGGGCACAAAAATATCCAGTAGACTCACTCATTTTTTAAAAACTGGAAAGACCATGTGAAAAAAAACTGGGCAGTGGCTACTGGTACATCCATGCGATGAGTGTAGCATTACCTGCCCGTGAGAAAGTTTTCAAAGAATACCTAACATGAAGAAAACGTCCACAGCACATGAAGCGTGGAAGAAACAGGAATACGAAGTTGTACGTGTAGTCCAGTTTTGTGGAGGGAAAAGAAGGCATTTTCTGCACCCCACACCTGAAAGCCCAGTACATACGTACTGGGCGGGGGAACCGCACCCCTCCCGGCACCTGACGTGGGGGCAACTCCACCCTCCAGAAAGAGCTGATTCACCCAGCAGTCCCCACACACAGGAGACTCAGGCACGCCAGGGGAAACCCGCACCTCATCCCAGAGCAGGATTTGTGTCTGATGGCCAAAGTTCTGATTCCAAAATAAAATTTCTCACTGAGCCTCATTCTCAAGTAACCTTTAACTTCCAGTGACATAAAATAAATGAAAAGTCAGAAGTTCAATGCGTTTTAGCCAAATGCTCAAAAAGGAGGCACAGCTGCTTCCCAAGGTGCACATGGGTGTCCTCCCAGCGCAAGGGGAGGCCCCGCCAGAGAAGCTTTCCCCACTGACGCAGACGGGGAAATATCACCAGCGCGTGATTCAGAGTATAATGTTGTTGCTGGGGAGGTGACAGACAACCCTAAATTCAAAATAATTATAACTCACTCTAACTAAAGCATTCGGTGAAAAAAGTTTTTTTAAGCCTGAAATCTTAAATATATTTACTTTATAAAACTACTAAGGATAAATTCAGAGTTCTTGACCAGCCTGAAAGAGCGTGAGACCTCATCTCTACTAAAAATAGAAAAATCAGCTGGGCGTGGTGGTGCCTGTAGTCCCAGCTACTCGGGAGGCTGACTGGAGGAGGATCACTGGAGCCCAGGAGTTTGAGGTTGCTGTGAGCTAGGCTGACGCCACAGCACTCTAGCCTGGGCGACAGAGTGAGGCTCTGTCTCAAAAAAAAAAAAATTCAGAGTTCTTGAGACATAAAGAACTGGTATAAAAATCTGTATGAAATCCTACTATGGTTAACTAACAGCAAGTCTCTCCAGTGAGGTCACAGTAAACCTGCCAGCCAGGCACCAGTCACATCTGCTCGGCTCTGACACACGTGTGCTCCTGGCACAGGCTCTGTGGCCCCAGTGAGAAGACCCGCCCCCACCTCACGCCCGGGCTGAGTGCCTGGACGTCCCGCTGGCTCCAGCTACAACACAGATACTTTACTTGTAATTCCTTCACAATTTTTTTCTGTTTCTCCAATTCTTCCTGGAGCTGGACAACTTTTCTCCTGGTGCGGGCATTCGTCTCTTCCAGACGCTTAATTTCTTCTTCCTGGATTAGCACTTGTCTGTCTGCCAACTCTTTCTTTATAACCAATTCATTAAATCCATCCGATTTTTCTCTCAACTTCTGTTGTAACAATTCAACCTAGAACAACAAAAAATGCTTGAGAAATACGACAGACTATTTAAAATAATCTATCTTCCAAATTGAAAAGTACACAATACAACTGACAGCAGAGAAAATGGACATTCTACACGTTTCTCTAGACCTAGGTTTGCAATGAAATCTAAGGGAAGAATATGACAGAGTTGTATTACGGAGGGCATTCTCTTTATAATACAAAACTTGTCAGTAAATATAATTTATTTTGATAGAAAAGAATAGACTACTGCTCAAAAACAAAAAAAGAACCAACTATGGCTACACACAGCAACCTGGATGAGTCTCCAGGGAATCAGACACAGTGAAAATCGCCAGTCCCAGAAGATGATGTAGGCATGATTCCGTTCATAAGTTACAGAGACAGAGGACAGGTGAGCGGTTGCCAGGGCCCAGGGCAGCCGTGGCTGGGAACGGGCACAGCCCCTACAGGCAGGGAGGGCCGGCGCTGAGAGGCCACCGCTGGACCTGGGCACAGGCACGAGGGTCTGAGTCCTACTTACAAGTGTGTTTGAACCCACTGTGGCCCCAAAATGAGTTTAATTTAAAAAGCATAAGCAAACCACTAGAGCTATCTTCGACGACAGGAAGCCAACGGCTGCAGCCCCAAGAAAAAGCAAGAAGGACCAGCAGGGAGCAGACGGTGCGCACGGCCCCCGCTGGTCACCAGAGCGAGAGGAAGCCGTGGTGGAGACGGCAGCAGGGACAGCAGCAGAGGCAGGGCTGCCTGTCCTTACCTCTTCATCCAGCTGGGCATGCTGCTGTTCTCGCGCACATGGAAGGCAAAAATTCAAAGAAAGTTAAAGCTTAAAAACACTGCAGAGAAGGGCTCCCCCAGGCCTGGCAGGCGGCGGGCTGGCTTACCGGGCTGTCAAGGAGGCCCTGGGGCTGCGGCCTGGCCACCTGACGGAGCTGCGCCTCCAGCCTCTGGATCTCCTGCTGGAACTCCTCGCGCTCGTGCTCCCGCTCCACGGCCTGCTCCTGGGACGAGAGGCGGCATGTCAGGGGCATCCTGCGGGGGCGCGTGTGGCAGGCTGCACACGCACCCACCGGCCCAGCAGCACAAAGGAGGCTGTAAAACACTGACGATGTCTTGAGCCCCATGGACAGAAGACAAGACGCGGCAGAGCAGACAGCAACATCCAAAGGGCACGACCCTGCACAAGACACCTCCCAGGACGCAGGGCCACAACCCGATTGCCGGGGACTCCTCCTAGGGCTGTAGGAAGGAACATGGGCCTGGACGTGGCGATGGCATCCCTCAGAATCCTCCCCCACAAAACGTGGACGATGTCCAAGGCGCCAGCCAGGAGAGTGGAGGTGGAGTGTTAGACATTCGTCCCCAGCGTCACATCCCAGAAGCTTATTTAATGACCCGGAAAGAAGTTCATGCTGTAATGATAACTTTTAGTGATGCAAATAAAATTTATTACTCAAAATTCTTACGTCCATGAAATGCCGCTGGTTGCGCAAGTGCTTGTCCAGAGAAGCCATCTGCTGCTTTAGGGCGGTGACTTCATCGGCCTGCCTGGCACAGCCTTGATGCTGGGAGAGCTGCTCCTCCAACTCGCACTCCAGAACCTTCATCTGGGAGAGCAGGGCCGCGCGGTCCTTCTCAGACTGCTTCCTCGTCTCCGACTGCTCCCTGGTCAGACACTCCACTTCCTTGCGAAGCACTAACGATGCAAACAAAACAGACGTGGAGAAAACCCACACACCCCAGAGGCTACATGAATTAGGCAGGGAACAGGAAATATCCATTTCCTAATGGTGACACTAAACAGAAGAGACCCCTGACCTCCACAGGGTCTGCTGTGGGGCTCAGGAAGGAGGAAACACCGCGTCCAGTGCCCTGGAGGGCAGCGCTGGAGTGCAGGACACTTCCATGCCTCACCCCTCACCCCTCAGAGATGGGAGCTCCTCCCCTTCCTGAGACCATGCAGGGACGTGACAGTCTTGGGGGCGCCCCTGTGCCCCAGAGCCAGTGCAAGCCCATGCCCATCATGCACCAAGCCTGCATCCTGGCATGTCCACGATTCAGTAAAATACCCACTGAAAATAAAGTCAAATAAATTACTTTTTTTATTTTTAGAGACAGGGTCTTGCTCCGCTGGCAGGCTGGAATGAGTGCCACAGTCACAGCTCACTGCAGCCTCCAACTCCTGGGCTCAAATGATCCTCCCGTCTCAGCCTCCCAAAGTGCTGGGATCACAGGCGCATACCACCACACCCAGCTCAAATTACTTTTGAAAAAATAAAAAGTATGTCTTTTAAATGAAAATTAGCTAAAAGAAAAAATGTTTAAAGCCTGAGAAGAATATGTTTAGGTGCTCTCAAGTGATGTATCAGGTAATTTTCCAGGGATTATATCTTCACACATATTCTCTAATAGAGAAAACTGTAACTTCAAAGCCCCACCCACGTGAACACGATCTCAGATACGCCCAGGGTGGAGGCTCATGACAGATGCATTCACAGCACTGAGAGCCCAGGGCTGGCGTGGCTTGGAGAAAAGCGTGCAAGCAATTAGTAATTCAAAAGCAAATCTAAAACTGGATGGGTGCTGTGGTTTAAACTTCTCTCCCCTGCAAAACAAGTGTTGAAATCTAATTGCCAACAAGATGGTCTTGGTGGTGAGGCCCTTACAAGGTGATTAGGCCATGAGAGCCCCACCCGCACAGCTGGGTTTAATGCTTAGTAAAAGGGCTTTGGGAAGTGGGCCCTCCTGCCTCTGCCACGGGAGGACCCAGCCATCCTCCCCTCCCGCTCCCCTCTGGGGAACTCCATGTGCAAGGCGCCATCTCGGAAGGAGAGAACGGCCTTGCCAGAACCCAAGCCTGCGGTGCCCTGAGAGCAGGCTTCCACCGATCTGCGGGCTACACAGGGCCCAGGTGTTCTGGGACGGCCCAGCCCAGGCTGAAACCACAGAGGAACAAGGTCCTGAAGGAAAGGGCTTGCTGCTGCTGAACCCTGAACTGTTCAAACCACCCAAAAACTGAAATTTAAATTGATAAATTTTTATTTACATTTCACTAGCTTTCAAAATTTGATTGTTTTTATTTATAAAAATTGTCAATCCTTTAAGACAAGCTATCCTTGCCATTGACGTAGCATTCTCAATAAATGTCCATGCTAAGAAGCTGGCAGTTACAGTAAATCAGCCTGGAATGCGCGGTTGTGAACAGCACCCACCACCTCTGAGACTAACCAGGGCCCGAGGCTGAGTGCTGTCCCAGTCAGTGCTCCCAGTTGGGAGACAGATGGGCTCCTGCCAGGCCCAGACACCACCACCCTTGGGGCCACGCCAGAGGCGCCAGGCTCTCAGCACGCTGGGCCCCAGGGGAGCACAGCTCGAGGCCAAGGTGGCGGAGGTCACACCAGGCAGGGGCTCCAGTAGGGCCTGGGACCCCCGGACACCCCTTCCAGGAGGCCCGGAGCAGTGAGCCAGCCCCCGAACAGCCACAACTACCACAGAACACCAGTTCCTGCAAATCAGCACAGCTTAGCAGCTGTCATAAACACGGTTAAAGAAATGCCTGCGTCTCACTGGAGCATTAAAACAGAAAACTTTGCCAATTTTTATGGATTAATATTGAAGATTATAGTTTGATTTTATTTGTTTGCCCCAAAAGCTCTTAAGTACTTTTCCTCTTTAGGAAATAATTTGCAAACTCCAATGCAAACACACACACACCACACAGAAATCACCCATTTGTTTTCACAGACCTGGATCCTCGCGTGCTACAGCGACAGGTGCGCCTACGAATGAAAACGCACAGTACTTACTGAGGCAAAAGCGGAGGAACGCATGACCAGAACGTGCAAGTCAGAAACGAAGGGGAGTGCCGGCCCCGACAATCCTGAAACTCCTGCGTCTCCACAACACCATCTGCCCTGCGCTGCTGCAGGTCCTGCCTCCCACGGGCTTTAGCAGCAATTTTTAAAGGAGACAAAACAAGCACGACAGGCACCACCCCAAAGACAGCCGTGAAACACGCCGCACAACTAAGAGGGGCCACGCGAGGTGGAGACAAGGCTGGGCCAGAGACTCCCGCGGAGCCGGTCGACAGTCACAGGACCGTGCAGCAGCCCCAGAACCCCTCATGGAGGCCCATGGCTGGTGGCCGGGGCCGCCACCAGCGTGAAAGGGGCATGAACACGTCCCCAGGTGGGAGCACAGAACTGCAGGGCCAGGGTGAAGGGAAGGAACGGAGAACAGAGTGAGAAACCAAGGCAGGTTAAAAATGTCAGAGTGGGAGCAAACCAAGAGGACCCCAGAGAAATGACGAGAATGCCCCAGTGACAAAACAAAGTGAAGGGGGGACACTGGCCTGAGACCAGGAAGGGCCCCATGAGACCCACTCCCGCCACACCAGGTGTTTGCCCCTGCGGGAACACATCGTCAACCCCAGCTGCGGCCCTGGCACCTGCAGGCCCAGCCCCGCCAGGGGCACCAGCTGTGGGAGGGCGCCTGGGGCCTACGTCCACCCGCCATGGCCCCCTGCTGGGCCAGGCCTCGATGCAGGGGACCAGAGACAGGCGTGGGAGGCAGCCGCGGCCCCAGCTCCGCAAGCAGAGCCCAGGTGCACAGGTGCCTCACGAGGCCACCGAGCGGCAGGGCAGGTGCCACGTCTGTCTCAGGTGCCGGCTCTGAAGAGGCGAACAGGCTGGAAGTCCAAGTGCTCACAGTAGCAAGGCTCTGGGTGGTCTCCATCGACGGGGTGCCCGGCTGCCCGCAGGCCGAGACGCGATGCGGGGCCCTGCACAGGGAAGGTCGTCCGCTGGGAAGGGGCGGCCCATTAGGAGTGTCCCACAAGGACAGAAAAGGGTGAGCGGAGAGAAGCATCTGGAGAAACAAACGGCCGACAAAACAAGATACCAGAGCTAGGACTCAACAAGTGTGGCATGGAGAGCTCGCCCTGGACAGTGACAGGCATAGCATAGGAGGGGACGTCGAGGACACCCACAAAGAGCCAAAGGCGCGAGGAAAGGACGGCTCACAGCCTGGAAGCGTTCAGGGCAAAGAAACAGAATCCAGCACTGTATGTCCAGCCACAGCTTCCCGGAAGGATCTTGGTGAACTAAGGAGACTTTCTGGCACTCACAGCTACAGACGGGTTTCCCCAAACGGCCCCTCTGGAAGCACAGTGTCCGCAGGGCACGTGCCAGCACCTGCACACGGCGGGCAGACACTGCGGGCAGAACCGCACGTGGCAGAGGGAGGTGAGGGGGACGCCAGGCAGGCGTGGGACAAGGGAAACACAGAAACGGGGAAGAGCAGATCCGAGGGCCGTAGCACCGTGGACAGAACGTGGCTGAAAGGACAAGAAGACACTCGTGGACGGGCTTTCTAAACAGTCAATACAGCATCCATGAGAGACACGATTAAAGGTATAAAGACTGAAGACAAAGGAACGAAAAAAGATACACAAGAGGAAAGAGCCAGGCCAATGTTTCGACAGAAATTTACATCAAAACCCGACAGCAGGACAGGGGGTGTCGCAGAGACAAAGAGCAGGGAGCGAGGGCAGAGCCTGGGGCCGAGTTCCAGTGCCCGTGGACAGAAACAAGGACTTCTCCACAGGACACCCCTCGGGTTACAGAAATCACAGCTTGGGGGACCCGAACGTCAACGCAAGCGCCACAGGCCAGGACCAGCAGGTGACATGGCGGCACCAACCCGCCTCCTGCAGGAGGGCGACAGGCGCTCGCACCACCCAGCCGCAGCGCAGGAAGTAGCGGCAAGGAACAGCAAGGCAGCGATCGGTGAAAAAGGACAGAGAGAGGGAGAAGACTAACAAAACCAACAGCTGGTTGTTTAATCAAAGAGAAAATTAAAAAGAATAAAGAACTTCGGAGAAGAAAAATGGGGTTTTTCTGCATCAGTTGGGTGGTGCACGCAGCGAGCGAGGCTCTGACACGAAGCACAGGCTCCCTAGAACTTCCTGCTCCACAGACCACGCTAAAGGCAACGGAAACGCATGGCCCCTCCCACGGTGGCAGGGGAAACAAGGCCGCGCACGCGCCGCGCCAGCCTGGGAGAAGCCTCTGTGCAAACACGGTCACCTGCAAACTCAGCATTTTAAGCTTCTTATATTTAGACCATTTTCATTTTAAATATTTTTAAAACTAAAATATCTAAAAGTCTGAAAATATACAGACTACTTTTGCTAAAACTGTATGTTTTCCTAATTAGGGTTAGCATCAGGCCCCTTGTTTTTGTAAATAAAATTTGAAAGTCGCCTCGTTCACGGTACCGGCCATTTGTCCCCTGCGACTGGTGGTGTCATCGCACCTGCTCCTCCCCAAGGTTCTGTCCACCTCATGGTGCCAACCAGGACAGCCGCCGCCTCTAAGAAGGCAGCAAACGAGCGGGCGAGAGGGCGCTTGGTCCGGCACAACCTCCCCAAAGCCCAGTGTCTTACACAAAGATCCCTTCTGAAGAGTGTCTCTGTTTTTGCATTTTTACCCTCTGGGAACGCTGCACTTCCGCAGAAGTTGGGGATCGGCTGCTGCCGTGCCCCTGCAGACACGGGCTCCTCACCTGCCTCTCGCTCTTCTGCTTCCGCCACGGAAGCTTCCTTCTGGCTCCACAGGAGGGCGTATTCCTCCCTCAGCGACGCCTGCTCCCGGGCCGCCTGCGTGAGCTGCTGCCTCAGGCCCTCCAGCTCCAAGACGAGCTGCCGCTCGGACTCCTCCTTCCGGCCCAGCGCCTCCTGCAGATCCGCTTTCTCTACCTTCAGTCCCTCCAGGATGCCTGAAGGGGAGGCCGGCGAGACAGAGGTGACTCCCAGAGCAGCATGAGGCGAAAGGCCGTGGTCCTGCAGGGGGCAGGCGTCTGCCCAGGGACTGGGGGCTAAGCGTCAAGCGCTGACGCCTCCATCACAGCCACTGGAGAAGCAGACGCAGGCCTGACCCGAGCGGAGGGGGAGACCCAGATGAGGCCAGACCTGTGCAGGAGCTGCGTCAGCGACCCTACAGCGCTGGTGGCCGCCCGAGCCCTGCCTGCCACGGAGCCCCGAGGGGAGGCCCCAGGTAAGGTGCCCGCCCAGAACGTGAGGGTCACGAGCAGCGTTGAGGGTGCCTGCTTGGGAGGACCCGGCCACCACTCCCCTGGCAGGCGGACGCATGCACCCACCCTGCCACGTGTGACACCCGGGGCCCATCTGCGCCCCCAGCAGCACTGACTCCCCAGAGCAACCCCTTCCTTCCAATTGCAACTGTTCCGCTGCAGGAAATTTCTGGCGCCTCACGGGGTCCACATTATTTTATGTTTATGTTTTGCTTTTTAGATCCAATTCCAGGCACCCGGAACCCAGCAGCTGCCGCTCACCCTCAGCGCTGTGCAGCTCCAGCTCCAGCCCGGCCTTGGCGGTGCTCTGCTCCTCCAAGCACGCCAGCAACTCCTTGTGCTTCCTAACAACCCGTTCCGTCTCCTCATTTTTACAACTGAATTCTTTTTCAAAACGAGAATGGATTTGTTGTGCTTCCTCCAGCTGTTAAAACACATTTGAAAATCAGAACTGCACGTCAAAAATAACCAAAGCTTGTACAGATGTCAACAGAAATCTCCTTCCAGCCCCAGGCTCCTTGGGCCATCCCCACAGGCGAGGCCAGGGCAAGGCGACAGGGCCAGAGCGGCCTCGGCCACCCTATGGATGCCACAGGCCACGGCAAGCAGAGAGGGCCCGTCCCTCCTGGGCCTCTTCCTCCCAGCACGAGCCCAGTCAGGGCTTCTAGGCTGAGAGGTCGGGTCAACCTGAGAATTCAGGATATCGACACCCGGCCGTCCCACAGATGCCCCAGTGCCTGCCTGGGCCTCCCTCGGCCTCCCACCAGTTGGTGCTTGGCATCCAGACCCCGCCTCTCGGGAAACCTGCCGGCTCCTCGACAATGTCCCCTCGGCTGCCCTCCTCGTGCTGAGCCGTCACCTTCTCCAGAACACCCCCCACCTGTAGCAAGGGTGGCCCTGCCCAGCCCCCTCTGAGCCTCCCACACCGGATTCAGGCAGGCCGGGTCCTCAGCAGAGGGGCCTCCCAAGCTCCTCACATGACACACCCCATGTGGGGTAGGGCCTCCAGGTGTGAGCTGGCTCAGACGGCCCAGACACGGCCCTGCCTGTGACGCCTCGGGGAGGTCTGCTTCCGTTTGATTACACGGGAGACGGAGGTGTCGGTTCCTTGTCAGATCTGCCCAACATGACCTTCCTCAGGAGAGAGGAGGGGACGGAAGGACACTTGGGAGCACAGGCGGTGGCAGGAGGCAGGGGCGCGTCTGCCGTCCCGAGGAGGAAAAACCCACTCAGGTGTTTCTGAGAACTAGACTGCAGCACTTCACATAAAAATGCTTATTTTTTAACTAGGCTGACTTTGGAAAGAAGAATCTCTCATTGCTTTCCACATATTCCTATTTAACATCTTTTTTAATTGTTTGAAATGTTCTAAAGAAGTTAACAAATATAATACCCTTTCTTAGCGAGAATCTCTAAATATGAAAACGCTCAATGTGGAGTCACAATCGCGCAGAAAATGAAGGAAAGGCAGATTTGCGTACTATCTGAATCACACAAACTGAGGCTCTAATTCTGTTTACAGCAAGCCCCCTTCCTCAAGAATTCTGGTTCAGAAAAGGCCCTATTTAGGGAAAAAGAGGTATCAGAAGATAGTCGGCAGGAACAGAAGGTCGAAATCGATGCCAAGGGAGGTGAGCGAGCTCCCCAGAAACGTGGCGCTTCTGTCCCCAGATGCCTCAGGGGGAGGGAGCAGAGAGGGTTCCAGGAGCCAGGTCCACCCTCCCAGCTACACGGCTGGGGTGAGCCCTGAACGCCGCACGGGCAGCCAGCAGCATGCGTGGCCGTCGCAACAAGGCCGGCATCCACCACGCCCATTAAGTCGTCGACTATTCACTCTGTTCACCTCTCCACATGCCTCCAGCCTCACCTGCCTGGTGGAGTCCAGCACCATCTCCAGAAGGCCGTCCACAGCGAGGCCCAGGCTCCGGTAGACTCTCCTGATTGTCTGCTCACACCCCAGCGCGCTGTCGGGGCTCATCAGGAAGCTCTCGCGTACGTGACTGCTGACCTCGGCCGCAGAGGACATCTCTGCACACTCAGACACGGTCCTGTCCACCTCCAGCAGGGCTGCGTCAGACCACGTCTCGTCAAGTGTCAGAGCTACAAATGGAGCACACAGACACGAACACACACCACAAAGTGAGCAAGCCGTATGCCATGACAACGTTAGCCAGGAACAACGACCCACCGCAGGAGTAAGGGGCCCCTCTTGAGCAAGGCACAGCAGCGCCTGTGGCAAGCCCTCCGTGGACGGTCCTCAGCCTTCTCTAGGGGTTGGCGGGAACCATGACCAGCTACAAACAAGTTCTAATGACCCTCTGGGTTCCGTGACCTGTCCTCACATGGATTTGGCTCTCAGGCCAGCAGGGCTTGTGGCCAGAACCCTGAAACTTTCGACTAATGACAGGATCTTTCTGAGTTTTCCCAGAATTGGCGGAATTTCTGCAGGACAAAGAGCTGAGGCTCTGCAGGCCCTGGACAGACCCCGACACTGAGACCTGCCATACCCCACAGCCTGCCCCCATGTCCGCGGCCACTCCTTCAAAAGCCCATATTCTCCTTTAGTTCAGAGAGATGGATTTGAGGCTGATTCTTCATTCTCCCAATAGAAAACTTTCATATTTTAAAAATTCCTTTCTTCCTAGGCAATCCCCAGCTCAACAACTGGCTCTTTGTGCGGCGAGCAGCTGGACCTAGGCGGAAACCCCCCTGCGGTTTTGACAACAGAAACAGCATCCCCAGTGTGGCTGCCCCTGACCGAGCACCAAGCCCCTGCAGGGGCTGCAGGCACAGGGCAGGGGGCCTGGCACACTCACCTGCTGGCAGGGCCTGGTCTGCACCTGTGGCGCCTGCATCGTCCAGGCAGAGCCCCACGCGCTCTCCAATCTGGCTCCTCAGGGTGACGGCTGCCTTCAGGGTCTCTCCAAACAAGGCCAGCAGCCTCCTCAGGGCTTCCTGGAGAGCCCGCCTAGCACGGGAAAGCCCAGTTACACACGCCTGTGGGAACCCCTGCCCTGGACAAGGCACGGAGCCACCACTGGCCAGAGGCCCACGAGGGATGCAAGAGTGCCTGCCTTGGCGCATGGAGACCCTGAGCATGCAGGGCCAGAGACACGGACCCTCAGGGAGCTGTGACAAGCAGGAGCCCTTTGCGGCTGGCTCAGTGGTGCTAGAAGGGAGCAGAACTCCCTGCTGCTGCGTGTTATTTTTAAAAGACACTGTCTTAGTAACTTAAGCGTGTCCTGGGAGCTGCATCCAGCCGGCCGGCTTGCTGTGGGGCACCCAGAGCCTGAGCTCATCGGCTCCTCTGGGGCCTTCTGCTCGGCTGTCTCAGAACACGGGCTGCACAACTCTGTCGTTTTACAAGATGTTTGTCCAGAAATCCAGAGTCAAGCTAACACACTCGTGCACACGAAAGCTCAGCTGCCTGGGCCCACTGCAGCGCAGCCCTGAAGAGGAAGCACGTCTGCCCTGCCTCTCTAGCATTGTATGAACGTGCAGAGTTTGAATGTTTTCTAGTCTCTCTGGTCCCAGGATCAGAAGTCCCCTGCACCTGGCCCTCTGCATGTTCTGGAGCCACCTACCTGCCAGGACGCCTCTGTCTGTGGCTTGGTGACTCCACTGAGGACAACCTGCTGTGCAGCCCACGTGGCCCATCCCTCCCTCCTACTCACCCTTCTGCTGGTGGCCAGGAGCCAAACCCCAGACCCTGCTAGCCAGCCCTATCTGGCCAGACACGGGCAGGGGCCTGATGGAGAACGTGCCCTGGCCATGCCGCCTGCTCTCCAGCGCCGTGCACAACACCTGCAGGCCCCCTTCATCCCCATGCCCAGGGCCACTGGAACTGCCACGTCCCACAGTGACTCAGGACACTCAAGGCATCTGCAGACAAGTGCTAGAAAATGCACGTGAGATCTTCACGAAGAAAGTATGAAGCTTTATGAAAAGAATGAAGAGACCTACACAGAGACCCTTGCACGAGGACCGGAAACTGCAGCATGATAAAGAGGCTGACGCCCCACAAACTAAGCTGGGGGCTGAGTGAGTCTCATTACCCCTGACCTGGTTTCTCACCACCTTGATGGCTGCACACGTGGGGCAGGTGCCTCCAGCCACTGTGGTTGGGGGGAAATCGAACCCACCAGGTCCAGGACTTAGAACAAGCAAAGCCAGGAGATGCTGGGGTGGAGACAAGCTGACGAAAACAGCAGAAGGAGTCCAGAGAAAGACCTGCCCCAGCAACCCCACCTGCAGGGAGGACGCGCATGCCGGGGAGGACACATGCCGGGAAGTGCATGGAGCAGAGCCAACTGCTCTTCCAGACAGGTAAAAACAAGAGAATCTCCTGACATCAGACACAAATAAGCAACTGCAGAGTCCCAGGCACCTCTGGATATGCCCAGAAAGCAAAGCTGCAAAACGCAGCAACACGGGAGAACCCTGCATGGGTCGAGTAGGAAACTGCTGTCTTAATAAGACCCCACGGGACAAAGGAACAGCTGGGTCCACAACGCAGCATCGAACCACAGGGGAGGGTGCCCAGGACCAGCCCCTGGACACGCAGAAGCTCACACTCCCTGGGGGAGACAGGGCCCCCGCGAAAAACACAGGCCTGGGCTGCGCAGCGCCCAGAGAGACAGTGCGGCAGCGCAGTGAGCAAATGCCTGTGTAGCCTGGGAGTGCCCGTCAGCAGGTCACCACATACAGGTGAGCCCCCGGACGCGCAGGGGTGCGTGCAGGACACAGGGCGTCCTCCAGTGGGTCTGCGACACCCATATGTGAGCCTCCACAGCGGACAAACAAAGGGACCGGGCTACGGGCACCTCACGGGCCAGTCTCAGACACACGGCAGGTCACGGGGGACGAGTGCCACAAGACAGGCACACAGAGCCCACCAGCGGGCAGCTGCCTTTCTGTGAGCTGCGCACCCGTGTCTCTGTGCTGGGATGAAGACACATCGTGGGGACACCGGCACCAGGGAGGGGGAGGTTCAGGCGGCAGTGAGGACTGCAGAGCAGCATCGCGGCTGACAAGGACACAGACCTTTCGCCGTGGCACAGGTCGACGTCGGCCTTGAGCATGGAGATGAGGTTCTCGCCCTCCTGGTTCTCCCTTTCACGCCTTTGCTGCAGCGTTTCCAGTTCAGAATGGCTCTCTTCCACCTTGTGGCTTAAGAATAAAACTTGTTCTTTCAGCTGTCGAGAAAAAGTTTTCAAGCTTTAGTTAAAAATATGCCAGGTGTAGCGTCGCACGCCTGTGGTCCCAGCTACTCGGGAGGCCGAGACAGGAGGATCACTTGAGCCCCGGAGTCTGAGGCTGCTGTGAGATTTGATGACACCACCGCACTCCAGCCTGGGTGACAGAGCGAGACTCTGTCTCTAAAAAAAACAAAAACAAAAACAAAAACAAAGCGCACATACAAACAATTCACTTAAAAGTAAATGGCTGTAGGGACTTTCAACATAACTTTCATCATTGCAGACAGTTCCCAACTTTAAACGGTTTGACTTAAAACTTTTCAACTTTATAATGGTTCGTATGTGCACGCCTCAACTTTCGATATTTTCAACTTGTAAGTCTGCATGTTCATTAAGAATATGGAGAAAGGTGAACAAGGTGGTGATTAAAGGTAAAAATTATTAACGTGGTTTTTCCTCCGTTATTCGTCACTTACAAAAAAGGAATAAACAACCCCAGCCCACACCTGCCACCAGGGGAGGACAGGAGCAGACTCACCAGAGACTCGTCCCACAAATAATAATTCAAAATAAAATCACCGTATCTGGTCACTACAGCAAACACCAGCTGCCAGGCAGACAAAGACCTTCCTACCCGTTTCTCTCTAAGGACAGAATGAATCGACACCTGCAGTGTCCTGGCAGCACCAGCTGACCCACAAGCTCCCCAAAGCTGCCGCGGCAGCACACGGGCATGCTCACACCCTCCTCGGGGACCACGGCTGGGGCAGTACAGGGACGGGGACGGAGAAGCCCCACGCCACGACCCTGCCAGCTCGCTCTCTCCAGGACGAGCGGGAGCCGCCACGCGGGGCGGGAGGACAGACGACAACATTGGAAGGTGCGAGAAGATGACACGCCAGAGGAGAGAGAGTGTGAGTTTGCAATCAGTTCATCACAGGGAATAGAAGACAACTGTGAACACAGCTTCAATGGTGTCCTCAGAGGAAAAACAGAAAAAAATACAGATTCTACAAAACCATTGGCTAACTCGGACTAAGACACACAGGCTGGGAAAATTAAAGGAAATGGAATAAATAGGGAATTTCAAGTTTCAAGATGGCAAATAATGACCAAAAGAGACACAGAAGATGAACCGTCTATCCCAAAATGCTGCGGCACACGGACGCTGGCGCGGGCAGTAGACAATGAACCAGGCCGCACCGCAGCTCACGCCCAGGGCCGGCCCTCGGTGGCCAGGCCCCGTGGCAAGGGGCCAGCGGGGGCCACCGCGACGGCCGACTCTGCTCAGAGAGCCCCTGGCAGTGCCGACGCCTGGCCGGCCCTGTGCCCGCCTGCTGCACGTGCAGAACACCACGGCCTGGCCATGCGGGTGATGGCAGCTGCATGGGCTGCGCCCGCCAGGCCAATCCCCTCCCACATCCCTCCTGCAAGCTGTTACCCCACTTTTCAAAGGTAAATTGCTATATCGACTTTACAATTTCTTAATTCAGAATTTAACATTTCTTTTTAACTGTGCTAATTCTTTCATCAGAACTGACATTGTTTTTGTTGGTACTTACATTATAAAACCGCATGGGTTTGAGTGGGGTACTTTTAACTCTATTGGGCCCACGAACCACGTTATTTTTTGTTTTTAACAGAATAAGAAGCTTTTTAAAAATGCGTATATTGTATCATAGAAGAACTATCTGCTACGTTGAAGAAAACATCCAAGGAACACTTGGAAAGGCCCTTCTCCCTCGCAGAATGCCCACCAGGCCTCCGCGAGGCTGTAGCGCCCCTGCCCAGGACCCTCCTCACCCAGGGCTCCTGCCCCGCACCTGCCCCACACCTGCCCCACACAGGAGGGCTTCTGCCTGCTGCCCTGGCCCTTTGGGAGAGAGCAGTCCACGTCCTACCACAACACTCTGCCGCTCCATCGTCATGGAGCTTTGGGAAATTCACAGAACCTCTCCCGCACCTCAGCATCTGAGGCATCTGTACAACAGGCAGGAGAGAACTGCACGGAATGAGGAAGCGGCAGCGCTCAGCACGGTGCCCTGCACGCGCCACCTCTAGTTACTGCACTAGAAAGCGCCCATCCAGTGGCGCTGTGTGACATCGGGTCACAGCGCTGGCACTCCTCTGACGGACCTGCACAGTGGGCTGTCTCTACAAACAGTATGGACACACATCTGTATCTTCAAAGTAACACAGGACAAGTTACCAACAAAAACCAAACGACCCGATTCAAAATGGGCAAAGGACTTGAACAGACATTTCTCCAAAGATGATACACAAGTGGCCAATAAGCGCTTGAAAGATGTTCGACGTCACTAATTGTGAGGGAAACGCAAACTAAAACCACGAGATACCACCTCACACCCCCCAGGATGGCTACCACCATAAAAACAAAAAATAAGAAATGTTGGTGAGGATGTGGAGAAACTGGACCCTTGCACGGTCACTGTGGAAACCGGTCTGGTGGTTCCTCAAACAGCTAAAACACAGAGTTACTATATGGTCCAGCAATTCCATTCCTAGCCACACACCAAAAAAAATTAAAAGCAGCAATCAGATACTTGTACACCAGTGTCCGTAGCTGCACTGTGCGCAATATCCAAAAGGTGGAAACAACCTCAGTGTCCACCAACAGATGAGAGATAAACAAAACGTGGGTCTGTGCACACCAGGGAACATCACTCAGCCACGACATGGAATGAAATTCCAGCACAGACTGCAGCCTGGAGGAACCCTAGGGACATTACACTCAGGGAAACGAGACAGTCACAAGAGGACAAGGCCTGTGTGATTCCACTCACAGGAGGCCCCGGAGTAGCCAAGACCTGGAGACGGAAAGCAGAACGGTGGGTGCCAGGCCGGGGAGAGGGAGAGTGGGCAATTCTAGTTTAACAGGGACAGGGTTTCAGTGACACTGTGAACATACTTCATGACACTGAATGTACATCTGAAAATGGTTGAATGATAAATTTTATGTCATACATCGCTCACCATCAAAACAGCAATAATGAAGAAAAGGCGCGGTGCACATACCTGCTGGATTTGGTCGTCCTTCTCCTGAAGCTGCTGGGACCAAGATTCCTTCTCCTTTTGGCAGAGAGCCTGCGCCCGCTCACCCTCAAGTCCACAGGTCTCCTGTTTTGCGTGCAGAGCAGCTTTCTTTTCACTTTCAAATTCACCCTGTACACATTAACAATAACAAAAACACCATTAGGCTAGACAATTACGCTTATTCCATTTCTCTGCTGTGAGCTAGAATTGAGCACATTCAGCAGATATCCATGGAGCCCCCACTCACACCAAGAGCAGGGATAACACAGACCGAGCCTGCTGACTGCGGCGAACGCGCTTCGGGTGAGCTTACTGGAGAATGGGAGAGAAATTCTCCTTCTGGGGGCAGCACACCAAATGGGGCAGCTGCTTGCACTGGCGACAGCTCTGTGTGACGAAAAGCTGGCTACCTCTCCCGAACAGTGACTGGGGTCATCTCCAACAGACTAAGAAATTCACCATTGTCAGGAGATTATGACCACGAAAAACCAGGATTTTTAGAAACCTAGGTTCCTTCAGTTTTAAAAGATAAATCCTCTTTCTCCGTCAGAACAAGCAGCCTTGGGGTGACCCAATCCCACCCCTCCTCTCCAATCTCCACGGCAGCCCTGAAAACCAGTAGCCACTGGTGGGGGACAGAATGGGCTCAGAGCACCCCCATTCTCAGGGCTGGTCTTCCGCAACCTGAGTCTGAGTTCACTGCGCACCAACAGCTCTGTCTCCAGCTGGTATGCTGAAGACGATCCGTGGCAGTTGTTTGACACCACAGCTGCCTGTGATGGAGACGCCAGCTAGGACTACTCAGAGGGCGACCAAAAACCTTAAAAAGAAACACCAGAGAATGTCCACAGGAGGCTTTGAAAAGCTCCAGCATATTCTGGGGATCCGGAAGGCACAAGCGTGTGCGGGGCAGCGTCCATGCCAGGAGAGGCCTGCGGAGGCCCCGGCTCCTGCTTCGGCTGACCCTGCCGCTCTGCGTGAGCAGGAAGCGAGGGCCAATGCAGGGCTGCAAGCAGCCTGCTAGGGCACTGAGGGCAGCCCCCACAGACACAGCCCCCCGGGGAAGAAATAAAAGTGATAAAATAGAACTAGCTGGATACTCGGGAGCTGAAAAGCACAATTACTGAAGTGAAAACTTCACTGGGGGGCTCCACAGCAGATTCAAGCAGGCAGAAGAAAGAATCGGCAAACGTGAGACAGGTCAGTTAAGATTATCCAGACTGGGGGTGGAAAGAAAAACGAAGAAAAGCAGGTAGAGACTCCAAGGCCTGTGGGGCGCCCTCCAGCCAACCCACACACATGACGACGGGAGCCCCTCAGGGAGAGGAGAGCCGGAAAGGGGAAGAAAGAATACTTGAAGATAGAATGGCCAAAAATTCCTTAAATTTGATGGAGAAAAATCAATCTACACATACGAGAAGCCCAATGAACTCTTAAGTAGGAAAAACTCTAAGAAAGAGATCCCAAAACCTACGTGCATCATGACCAAACTTTTGAAAGACAGAATCTTAAGAGCAGCGATTCACCCAGTGTCAGAAGCCAGAGCCAAGGCTGGGGGGCAGCACGTCCAAAGGACTGAACGAAAAGGCTGAGAACCAGGAATTCTATTTCCAGGACATTATCTATCTTTCAAAACTGAAAAGGAGGCCGGGTGTGGTGGCTCACATCTGTAATTGCAGCACGTTGGGAGGCCGACGTGGGATCACTTGAGGCCAGGAGGTCAAGACCAGCCTGGGCAACATATCGAGACCCTGTCCCCACAAAAAAAAGTTTAAAAACTTATTTTAAATGAAGGCAAAATTAAGACAGTCCCAAAACACAAAAACTGAAAAAATTCATCACTAGCAAGCCTATCCTATAAGAAATACTAAAGGGAGTCCTTCAGGATGAAATAAAACAACCCTGGGTAGTAACCTGAATCCACAGGAAGATGTAAGAGTACCAATAAAGGTAACTGTACAGATAAATATATAAGACAAAATAATTGTGGTTTGTGTAACTCTTTTTTCTCCTATCTGATTTAAAAGACAACTACATAAAGTGAAGAGCATAAAATATACAAAGATGTACTTTGCATGACAATATTAGCACAAAGGAGGGAGGAGGGAATGAAGCTATATAGGCAAATCGCTTTGTAAACAATCAAAACTAAGTTGGGGCCAGGCACAGTGGCCACACCTGTAACCACAACGCTTTAGGAGGCCGAGGTGGGAGGACGCTCGAGCACAGGAGGACTTCAAGGCTGCAGTGAGCTGTGATCACACCCCTGCACTCCAGGCTGGGCGACAGAGCAAGACCCTGTCCCTAAAACATAAATTAAAATAAAATTAAGTTGGTATTAATCTAAACCAGACTGTTACATAGTATTTACTGTAATGCCCAGGGCAAGCACTAAAAAAAAAACTCTCAAAAAAATAAACAGTACTCCCTCCTTATTTGTAGTTTCATTTCGACACCCAGGAAAAGGCAACCCCACAATAAATCACGATTAATAGCAGAGCTGGAAACAACTGCAGTGGGTGGGCTCCCTGGGCCAGACCCACGTGGCGCCCTCAGCATCCACATGCAGGTCCCCAGCAGCCCTGTGCTCACCCAGCCAAGAAATGTCGTGGCCAGAGTTCGGAGGCTCACATCAGTGGTTCTTTGAAAACTTTTCTGAGCCACAGGGTACTTTCTTCAGGCAAAAATATTTCACAGAAGCCTAATATACTCCCCACACTCAGGAGCATGGCCCAGCGGGCCACGGCCACCTCTCTTCGTCTGTGACCTCTGAGCCTCACCAGGCCAAAGGGGGGCGGAGGGCAGGCGCATGCGGAACCCGGCCAGGAACGGCCAGCGTGCGCAGATGCTGCGTCTCTTCCTGTTTGGGTCCCAGAGGCCCCCAGCAGACAGCATCAGGCCCCGTCTGCAGCTGGGAGCTCAGCTCACCACGTTCCCCAACCTTCACTTTGTTTCAGGAAGGGTTTTAAGGCAGTTCGTGGAGACATAACATGCACCGAGAAGGCTCGAGTGTGCCAGGACGGCAGCTGGCATGCAGGGCCTCGAGCACCCTCTCGTGCCCTGTGGGGGCCGCCCTGACCTTTTGCCCGAGGGTGGCAGGGACTCGAGGCCGTGTTCTGTCAGGAGTGGCCCTGCATCAGGAGGGCAGCCGGCGCCCAATCTCACAGGCCCAGGCCCCCCAGGACAGCTGGGCAGCTGGCAGGAGCGTGTGTCCCTGGGCCACCCTCAGCCTCCAAGGAGGTCCTACCCCTGCACCCCACAGGGCTCCTTCACCGACAGTCGTGTCTGTTCCCACCTTGGAGTAAAACTGTTCCGGTTACCATGTTCTAAATGGTAATGGCAATACAGAAAGGTGTTTTTAAAAAGTTATTATCCGGTTTTTCTAAAAATGCTCAGTTCAATCATTAAGGAAACATAATATTTATGCCTGGAGAAGACAGAAAGTGGGACTGCACAAAGAAGACTGGCGTGAGGGTGAAAATACGTCCCACGGATAACGACGTAAAGATGCTTGGACTAGATCTAAGCCGACCACAGGTTCTCTTAATATTTTCAAATATGAAGCTATGAATAAATTTGGTTTTCTTATCTAAGAAAAGATAAAATCGCCTTGAGCAACCAATGCTGGTCATATTACAACCTACTTCTGCGTCCCAGAACTCTGCTTAGTGTTGCCGGCGCGGGGGAGACTTCTCAATGGGATACGTATTTCGATCAAAAAGAAATCAAGCTTACGTTTTCAGAGAGCTTTTCGCACAACCAAACTCCAAAGGGCAGCAGCCTGGGAAGTAATTCAATCGCCTCACGAGCGAGTGTCCAATGAGCCTGCTGACCAGCGACTCTGCTTTTCAAACAGGTGCAGCGATACTTGAGGCCAGATGAAGTGTGGCCACAGAGGAGGAACAGTGTGTCCCTGCTATTTTGGGACAATGACCCGGCTGGCCTCACGTGACCCGGTCTGCAGGGCAGAGCCTGAGGCCAGGCCAAGAGGAGTGGCCTCCACCCAGGAAGCAGCCCAGCAACAAGCCTGGGGGCTGCGGGCTGTGGGCACGCTCACAGGGAACGAGGGGCCAACCAACAGCACAGGAAGAGGATTTTAAAAGGTCTGGTGCAGAGGCGGCCCCGGATGGATCCTGATTTGAATGACCAGTCAGGAAGAGGTGGCACCTGGGCTGGGTATGTGATGACACAAAGGAATCACTGTTGGTTTTTTGGTTAAAACAGATCATAGTTGTGTTATCCTGGGGGAAAAACACCTTCCTTACAGACACTGACCTACTCACAGACGAGAACACGTGGTGTCTGGGATTTACTCTAAATACCTGGGAGGAAGGGGCCGGTGCGCTAAACGTGCCCACCAGACAGTGGGACCAGGGGTTATGAAATTAGTCTACTTCTACACGTGCTGAAATCTTCCCCCCAAAAAAGTTAACCTAAAATAAAACAGCACATCCCACCGCCCGAAGCCTAATTGGTTTTTCCTGTGAAATCGGCTAGACAAAAACAATCACGTAAAAGAGTATCTAACACGCACATCCTCAGTAGCAAAGTACATGGACAACTTCCTCGAGCGAACTTGCACCACACTAGAAAAATACTTCAATGACACCCCAGGAGCACTCAGGTCACAGTCACCACAGAAGAATTAAGTGCTAAGCCAAGAACATAAGACACGGTTTCAAAACGTAAACAGCTCTTTGTGTTACGAACAGATAAAATGGGCAAGAGAAACATACCGACGACTGGGCAAATTTCTTTAGCGACAGTCCTCTGAAAAGGGAGACGACAGAATCTGATTGTTCCAGAAAAGACAGAGGCCTAGAGCACCCTCAGCACGTCGCGGGTCTCAGGGCATCACGAGCCCACAGAGCTGTTCCTGCAAACCCGTCTGCGAACCACAGCAGGGCTGAGGCTTCTGCCCCACAGGTAAACTACAGCCTCTGGGACTGGAGAAGAGGGCGGCCTTCTCAGGGGACTCACAGGGAACCCACCTTCCAGCTGACGCAGAAGCAGTAGGAACGTCAGTGTTAAGAGCCACCTGGACTTGGAGGTCCTCAGCCCTAAGGTTCTCCAGCTCTGGCCACCTGGCCCCTGTGACGGCCCCTCAGGGCTGCCCTTCAAGGGTCCCAGGAGACCAGGGAGCAATCCCAGAGAATGCCAACTCCCTCAAACACAGGGGATAAATCTCATTTTTATGTTTCCCTTTGTTTCTGTAATCTCCTCGAATTCTCATTCTAGGAACTTCCATGTGAATAAACAGTTTAATTTCAGCAATCAGTCATATGTCACATGCAACTGAGAGCAGTAACTGTGAATCTAGTAAATCGAGGTGAACGCAAGAGCCTTATTTTATGGGTAGAAATGAGATATTAGCATGTACTTATTTAAAACACCCCCTACGAATAGTGCTTACAAAAACTAATCATCTCAATAGATTTGCACACAGTGCTTCGAATAAAATACAATTATCTATGAAGAGACACAGACTCTTCCCCTCCCTCTCAGAAAGATGGGAAGACACTCGGGCCTCCGGGGCGTCCAGCCAAAGTCCTCTGATGGACCCAAGGACCCTCCTGCCTTCGAGGGTGGGATGCAGAACCAAGTGTGCACCTGTGTCTGCACGGGCTGTGTGTGCTGCGTGTCTGTGAGTGCATTCACGTGTTGTAAGCGTGGGTGAGTGGACGGATCCACGCATGGAGACCCTGCTGGAGGAGCCCCATCCACACAGCGTGAGGGCTGGGGAAGAGGGCCCTGACTTCAGGGCCAAGAGCAGCTCCAACTGCTTTGCTGACTTTGTTTGACATAATCTGACATAAGTGCTAACAAATATTCTGATGTACCAGATTTAAAAAGTCTGGAAGAAACCAGACTCGGGGTAGGTCTGCGAAAGGATCTAGGTGTGCTCTGTGTCAACACAAGTCACCACCAGGCTATGCTCGTCGTTCTCCTGGGGATGGTGCCTCCAGCTCAGCCTCGACCTCCAGAGGCCACCGTCAACCACGCCCCAGTGCCCAGCAGATGCCCTTACCCTGAGACACGCCTGAGAGGAGCCCGGGGCCTCCCCCTCCCCACCCGTGCCTCCTGGCCTGTGTCCCAGGCCACCCAAACCAGCACCACTGCTCCATGGACCACCTCTGCCTGCAATGCAAGGCCAGGGCCTCCCTCCCAAGGCCCCTCCCACAGGCACCTGCCTCTGTTTCTGTCCCATGTGGCGGGGCACTTTGCACAGCCCTCTCCCCACGGAGCTGAGCACAGACCCACAGCACCCACAACCTGCAGCTACTGAGGGTGCCTGCAAGCGTTGTAGCACCAGGGAGACTCAGAGGGCAGGGCAGCCGGGAGGCAGCCCTGTGAGCGTCACTTACCCAACAGCCCGCCCAGCTCTGCTCGCTGCCTCCGCGTCTCAGCCACGCACACGTCTCCAAGCTCCTGCGGGACCCTGGCACCCACCCTGCCCCAGACCGCGATCCTCTCGTCCTCCAGAAGCACGGCGGCCAGCTCCTCCCATCCAGGGAGCGTCCTGCAGCGTTGCCCATAGGGCGCCGCCCACAGGGCGCTGCGGCCCCACAACACACCACGTCCGTAAGGAGTTAACCCTTCTACACGCTTCCTACAACTAAGCTTTCCACTACTGAAGTTAAACCATGGCTTAAAACACATTTCATGTGTGAAATGCATGTTCCTCCTTCCTGAATATTCTACTAAAGTTCATTTTCTTTAAGCCAGAGAAACCAAGAAAACATAATTTAAATCCACAGGTTGGGTACAAGTATTATTCTCCACAGAGCGTTGGCCTGTGAAGCTGGGATCGAGAGGAAACTCAGCTGACATCTACATGTCATCCTTCAAAGCAGTAGGACCCACCCATCGGAGGGTGCCGCCCAGCAGTGTCAGACCCCTCTCTAAATTCAGCCCAGAAAGACAACATGGCTCTATTCTCTCTCAGGAAGCATGTCCCAAGCCAGGAGTGGTGGTGGCACCTGTAGTTCCAGCGACTTGGGAGGCTAAGGCAAGAGGATCGCTTGAGCCCAGGAGTCCAAGGCCGTAGTGAGCTGTGATGACACCACTGCACTCCAGACTGGGCCACAGAGTGAGCCCATCTCAAAAAAAAAAACAGGCACGTCCCCTGACACCTGCACCGACACAGGACAGCCACTTCCCACTGTGGAGTCAGCTCCAGACCACCCCCGTCGACCCTTCCTGCACGGGCAGGCGTGGCCCTCCCCGTGGCTCCTGAGCAGCCCCATCCACTTTGAGGAGAGAAAATTCCAGAAACATGAGTGAAGGCAGAGGATGTGTGAGGTGTGCATGATGGCACAGGCCCTGCGTCAGGAGAGCATGGCCTGTGCACAGGTCCCAGACACGGGGCCTTCGCAGGTGGCTCGGACCCTCGGCAGTGAAACTCCCTTTCATGCTAACAACTGAAAGTGCTGCCAAACAGACCGGGCTGCTCTTGAAATGTGACGCTAGGGTCTAATTTCGAGAAACATCAACAGAGGAGATGAAGGCTGTGTACACAGCACAAGAATCAGATCCACCAACTGCAGAGGAGCAGGTCAGCCCCAAGCCACGCGGAAGCCTCACACACACCCGCATCTAGGACCAGAGGCCAGAGCCTTTATCAAGGAGTCTGTGACCAAAATAATCTTTAGAACACACTATTCTGAGCCCACCCCACAGTGAAACCAAACATCACCACTGACACAAGACACACAGACACACCCATGTGGACGCACACACATGCACACATGAGGGGGTACGGGTGGTGCCTCACCTGGTGCGCCTGGCATGCTCCCAGCAGCCCTGGGGCCACGGCATCCAGGCTGGCGACGTGCCCAGTGTTTGTGTCAGCTCTCGGCCCGTCCTGCGCAGACTGAAGGTCCTTGTCATGTTTCACCTTCAGTCTCTCCAACTCCTGAGACAAGATCGTTTGGTGAACAGCGTCCCTCCTCTGCAGCTGTTCCGCGAAGTCGGCCTGCAAGCGCGCGATGGCCCGCCTGTGCTCATCCCGCACCGTCTGAATCTCGGCCAGGCAGCAGGACTCCACGGAGTCCAGGCTGGACCGATGTCTCGTTTCCAAAGCACGGATTTCGGCAGCGTGTTTCGTCTGTAATTCAGCCATGCAAGCATCCAGCAGAGCCCGCCGTTCACTCTCTAAGGAGGCTGCCAGCTCACGGAGCTCAGCCTGGTGTCTGGCCTCGAGCTCCCGCGACATGGCTTGGAGCTGCTGCTGGTGTCTCTCCTGGAGCAGCTCTAGCTCGCAGGCGTGCTTCTCCTGGGCCTCCTGCAGGATGGCGTCTTGCTCCGCGTTGAATTTCTCTGTGATCTCTTTACGTTCTTCTAAAAACCTGAGGTGACATTCAAAGTGAACACAGAGCAGCAAAACACAGCCATGAAGCACCCACCCCTGCACAGGCCAAGTCGCATCCCCCACGGGAAGCTCCACATCAACCGCTCTGGTCCTGCTGCGTTCAACTGTCCTCGCTCCCTCTCCTTCTGCCACAAGCAGTCTGAGACCTGCACCTCCAGCAACAGGGGAGAGTGGAGGGGCCCCATGAAGCCACAGGAGCTCAGAGTCCAGAGCCTTAGTCACCAGGTAACCAGCCGGAGGGAGGACTTGGCGCCCGCAGCAAGAAACCACGAGCACAGCCTGGCCACTCGCTCACACGTGGCACCAGCCCAGGTCCCGACGGAGGGAACCCAGGCAACCTCTGCACCTCCGCGGCAGGGCAGTCAAAGGCCCCAGGAAGAACCCCTGACTGCAACTAAAGAGAACCGCAGGAGGTGTCGGGGCAAGACAGGGCAGGCAGTGAGAATCCTCAGGAAAGGACCAGAATCCCACCAGGAACCAGCAAAAGCCCGGAACTGGGAGAGTCCGGAGAAAGTGCCGAGTTCTCTGCTGGGCACGCGAGATGCGTTATTGACATGCTTTGTTAAGTTCACACAAATAACAAGAGGCACCATCCGCCGAGCCTGTAAAAGTGTCTTCCACAGATCATCCATGTAGCCTTTATCGCACGGTGAGAGCGCTGAGGTCTCGTGCCCACGTTTACGCAGCTCAGACATGGTGGGTGTGGATCTGGACACGAGCTCTCCAGCCCCAGAGCAGAGCTCGTGTGTGTCACTGTGGTGCAGGGGAGAGGCGGGGTGGGGCAGACAAAAGACAGAACCAACAGCAGGTTCGAAGACCCCACGACAAGGATGCCTCCGGCCACCACAGCCATGGACTTGTGAACTAAAATAAAATCTTACGCCCCCAGCTGACTGAATGGACCTCCTCCTGGCCAAGGGGACCCCAGAAATACCTTAAAGCTGAGTCGCTAGCCATGAGAAGGGAGCTCAGACCTGCCTCGTCATGCCCCTCCCTTCACGGAGATGGCCTTTGTGACTCATCAACAGGCCTAACCCCAACTCTGATTAACTTAAAACATTCCAAGCCTTTAGACAAAGCTTCATTTCTTTAACCAATTACAAATCAAAGACTCTTGAAACCCACCTGTAACCTGCAATCCCTGCTTTACGATGTCCCCCTTTTGGGCCACACCTTCCATGTACTGACTCAGGGTCTCACGTACAGTTCCCGTCTCCATGAATGTGTAAAACCAAACTGTCCCCTGGCTGCCTGGGGCACGGCTCTCAGGGCCTCATAAGGCCGAGTGCTCTCGGAGGGGCCCACACACTCGGCTCACAGACCTCTGCAAATTACTTTACAGAGTTTGGGTCTTTTTTTGTTAACAGAATGAGGCTCATGAAAGGAGGCAAAGAACAGAACCGTACTCTAAATCTACTTAAAACTTCAGGGAAGTATGTATATCTTATTTAAAAAAATGCTTATTTAAAAAATTCTGTTTAAGTTTAAAAAAAACACAAAAACACTTATGTGGATAAACTGCATGTCTGCATAATACCTCATAAATGAGGTTCAAGGTTGTGCTACTAGAATTTTAAAGTGCACAAAGAACGTCCGTGAGGTAGCATATGGGGCACGCTCACACCCAGGGAGCTGGGCTCTGCGGGGTTTGGGTGGGGTTACCGCCAGCACGTCTCTGCTACAAACATGGAGCCGTCCTGTGATTTCAGGGTGCAAACTCAGCACCTCACACCCCGCTCCGCCTCCTTCCAGGCCTCTCCACCCACCTGGAGCCCACGGTGTGTCCCCTCAGGCCTGCTCTGGGCCCTTGGCCCGACACCTGAGGTCGGGTCTGATGGGACCAGCAGACGGCTATGCACCCAGCCTATGGCCACTACGCCACTCACCTGTTCCGGGCCAGCATCAACTGCAGGGTGCAGTCCTCCTGCACCCGGAGGGCACGCTCCCCGTCCCCTGAGGGCGGCTCCTGCCCACACTGGTTGCACAGCGGAGCCTCTTCAGCGGCGGCCAGCCCCTGCTCCAGCTGCTGCAGGCGGCCCTGCTGCTCCATCAGGGACCGCTCCAGGTCCAGGATCTGTGCGGCCTGCTGGTCCTGAAGCTGCCTCATTTCCTTTTCCCGAAGCTGAAACTTGTTCACTACTGACTGCTTCTCAGACTCAGCCTTTTCCCTAAGTTCAAGAAGCATCAGCGTTAACTTCTCTTCAGCTTCTCTCTTTAGATCCTCACTTAGAACTTTCCACTCGGCTTCTTTTTTTTTCAATTCCTGTTTCATTAGTTGATTCTTCTCTTTAGTTTTATTTAGTTCTTCCTGGTGGACTTCAACTAAATTATGCTTTACCTACAAATATCACAATTTTATTCAAGGGGAAAGAAATTAAAGGAAAAGATTATTGAAAGCAATGATCCAAATCCATCTCTGAGACAAAGAAACATCCCAGCGTACAGACATTATGCTGAATGCTGCAATGGGAATGTTTCTTTTGTTTTTTTGAGACAGAGTCTCACTCTCTTGCCTGGGGCGAGTGCCATGGCGTCAGCCTACCTCGCAGCAACCTCAAACTCCTGGGCTCAAGCGATCCTACTGTCTCAGCCTCCCGAGTAGCCGGGACTACAGGCATGTGCCACCATGCCCAGCTAATTTTTTTCTACATATATTTTTAGCTGTCCAATTAATTTCTTTCTATTTTTTTGGTAGAGACGGGGTCTCAGTCTTGCTCAGGCTGGTCTCGAACTCCTGAGCTCAGGACGATCCGCCCGCCTCGGTCTCCCAGAGTGCTAGGATTACAGGCGTGAGCCACCACGCCCGGCCGGAATGTTTCTTATGTTGTTGAGAATGGAAGAAACCTAAAATGAACAAATTTCAAACTAAATAAAATAAAACTCAATAAACCATACATAAAATGCTTTCCAAATCCTGGCAGCTAGAAGTAACTGCTCTTTGTCTCGGGGGCTGGTGGGCCTTGGCGCAAACCAACGTGTGAGAACACGCGTACGCTGGCAGGGCAGAGACGGGCCAGAGGCCTTCTTTGTCGGGACTGAGACCGGAGTGGAGAAAACTCAGCTGCGCCCAGGTCTCTGCCCCGGGAACGCCAGATGCTGCGGAAAGTGCAGGACGATCGGCAGCAAGGCCAACATCCAAGAAACAAGGACAACAAACGGTGGACGAGCTCAACTCCCCTGAGACTTGCACAGTCCACATCCCAGGATACAGGAAGAACTTGAGCAAGAGGCTGATAAACTGAGACTAGTAACGGTAAAGGTATCCTGTGGAAAAGGAGATGAAAGAGGAAGCAAAAGACAGGCGAGCATCCTGATTTTCAAGGAGAAAGTAGGTCAAGAAACTTCTCGACATTATCATTAAGAAACAAAACAAAGGTATGTAAAACTGACCTCGACTCCTTATTTAAAAATTAAGTTATTAAAAACAAAATTTACAACTTACTGTGGAATTTAAAAAAAAAAACAGTAATAAAGTTTAGGGTCCTGCTTCTGGTGACAGCTATGGGCTCCTGTCAGACCAACCTTCCCAGAGACCGCAATGACAGTGAATCAACCTAAGAACCCACCTGGAGGCTCTGGAGAACACCAAGAGGAGACACAGCCTGGAAAGAGTTTCCACGCTCACAACAAAGAAATGGCACCGGCCACTTCTCTCTTTTTGAGGCTTTTTTTAGGTTAACTAGGATGGGACTCTGCCACACATGTGGAAATCCCACCATCTCACATGTGAGAACCAGAGACTCGGAAAGGGAGGGGAAGCTGTCAGGACAGAGCCGGGGGGTGGGTGGCTGCAATCTCTGGGAGCAAACGCTGCCCGAATCTCAGGCTGACCCTGAGCCATACACATGAGGTGGACTGCAAAAGCAGGCAGCTAACGCAAAAGGAGCTGCACCGACACCACCCGCAGCACGGTGGTGGGGAGCGGAGGCTGACCTGCTGCTGACACACAAAGCCAATACTCTTCAGAGGAGTGACACGGCCGGACATCCAGAGTCTCCAACTATGTCACTCACAGTATCCAGGATACAATTCAAAATTAGTTGACAAATAAACAGGAAAATATGGCCCATGCTGAAGAGAAAATACAATCAATGAGACCAACTCCAAGATGACAGAAATAATGAAATTAGCAGACAAGGGTTTTAAACATCTTTAAATCCTGAATGAAAACACCTGTCACTGCAGACGTTTTTATGCAGCAAAAACATTCTTCAAGAATGAAAGTGAAATAAAGACTTTTCCAAATGAAATAAAACGTGTGCAGCAGACCTGCACGACAAGAAACTCCAAAGGAAATTCTTCGGGCTGAAAGGTGATGACATCAAACGTAAACTTGGACTGTCAAGAAAAAATGAACAGCACTAGAAACGGCAAATATGAGGCTATTTTGCCTCCTAATTTCTCTCAAATATATATGGCTTTCCAACGCAAATCGTTTTTACTGTGGAGTGCACGGCATGGGTGGACGTAACACCTACGAACCCGAAGCCGCAGCACGAAAGGCCGAGAGGAGGCAATGAACGCTCTCCACGACCGCGTGGCCTGCGGCCTCTGTGAACCAGCAGCGCGTGACCTGAGACGACTGTGAGATGTTGAGAATGAGCCTTCGAACCCCCAGGACCACTGAAGACGTAATACAAAAAGCATAACTGAGAAGTTAACAGATACATTAAAGCCAATTCTAGAAAATACTCAAATAATCCAAAAGTCAAGAAAAAAGAAACAGAGAAACAACAAAAACACCCAAAAAACCTCAGATGGGACGTGTGGAAAACTAATAGTGAAACGGAAGACCTGAGTCCAAACACGTCAACAATTCCACGGAGCACCACCGACCCAGAGCTCCGGGGAAAAGGCAGACACTGCCGGAAGGACGAGGGAACGCCAGGGTGTGCCGCCCACACGAGACGCGCTGCGTTTGAACGGATGGAAAGTGAAATGCACTGTAAGGTGCGCTCTGCAAACAATGCACAGGCAAAGGTCGGGACGACTGTACTGACGAGAGAGCAGATTTCAAGACGAAGACCACAGGAACGAAAGGGGAGGCTTCATTAACGAGACGAGGGTGAATTTTTCAGAAAGACATCGCAATCCTAAATGTGTACGTGTGCAACAACAGAGCTTCAAAATACTCAACACAAAAATTAACAATTTAAAAGAGAGAATTCTACACCCGACAGTGTGAGGGCCGCGTGCACGCAGAATCCCACACGCCGTGCGCCACTCACCGGCCACAGGCTCCGCCCCGGCTCTGCGGCCTGAGGCCTTGGCAACACCTCAGTAAAAACCTGCATAGGATCAAACCTGCAGGTGACGATAGCTTCCTGTGAACTCTGCGTTGACAGACAAAGAAAACCCAAAAAGACGTTCACAAGGAAGAGCAAGGAGGTGAAACGGACAGGACACAGAACATACGTGACCAACCTGGCCACGGGCACGAGACCGGGAGAACGTGCTTTGGTCGGAACACGTGAAAAGGGCATGAGAGTCTCAGCTCACATTAACTGCACGATTCCAACATGCTGCAAGGTCCTTAACAACTGCGCAGCGGTTTGTTTCACCGCTTTGTCAACACTTCTAACGGCACGGCAGTGACTTCCGCACACTCACTGAACGGCTAGGAAGGGGGTTAGTGCGAGCACTTTCCACGGCTGTAAAACAGAGTCCCCAAGAGCCTGGAGAATGTGGGACGTAACTCAGGACGCTGGGACGAATGACGTCAGGAGGCAGCCACGGGCAACAACCACCTGGCTCATGCCTCCACCCAGAGCCTGCCGAGGACACCTGGCCAGTTTCCCTGAGCAACCTCGAGTCGGAACCTGGCTCTGCCTCAGGATGGAACCCTGGTGGTCTACGCAGACACCACACTGTAACAGCATCGCGAGAACAGTCACCAGGATGCGTGGGGCCCGGCCTCCTCACGAGTGTGGTCTTGTGCTGTCCCCGGATCCTGGGGGCCCCAACAAGACCACAAGCCTTCCAAGTGGAAGAGACGAGGATTCAGGCAGGCGGCCTCTGGCTCTGAGTCACCACTCACCTTCTCCAGGTCCTCTTTCAGACGGATTTCATGCTGCAACTTCTCATGTAAGTTTCTGTTTTCTATTTTTAAGAGCTCAATTTCTTCTCTGAGCTCAGTCTGAAGAAGTGAAAGTTTAACTCTGTGCTTGGTTTCCAAATCCAAGACTCTGGCAGCCACTTCCATGTCAACCTCCAAGGCTGCGTCCTGTGCACACGGGGGGTGCACCAGAGCAAGCTCTGTGGGGGAGGAGGAGGGAAGGCAGTCACGCGCCAAGGCCGGCCCCAAGGGAGCCCGTGTGCCACCCCAGCTGAACAGCGACTTTCAAACACATCAGTTAAGACATTTTGAATTTTAAAGTTCTTGTGCTAACTCAGTGACGGAAGCAGACACGGCTCTCCCAAGTGTCCCCTTCGGGGTGCGCGTCCAGCACTGCCCCGGCACAGCCCTGCCCCAGGTCACCTTGGGTCAGCACAGCAGCCACTACTCCTCCAGGGCAGGGGTGACACATGACCCTCTGTCAGCTACCCGGGGTGAGCCTCCTGCCTGTGCTCAGACCTGCGTCCTCAGGGTCTGCAAGGCATCTGCGCGAGGACCAGCCTGAGGTCAGGGGCCCGCGGGGTTCACGTCCCAGCCCCCATGCTGCTTCTGGGAGCTGAGCACGCCCCCCACCGCCCATTATCTTCCTCTGCAGAAGAGGAGACACAAACTCCTAGAACCAGAGTGAGGACCAGCCAAGCACAGGGAAAAGGCCCAGCCACCAAACACATCATATGGGGGCTGCGGGTGCCTCTGGTGCAAGAAAAACAACCTGAGGAGAGACCCCGGCACCCGCTGCATGCCAGCCCCTTGACTCTTGGGCGGGGCCTGTGTTCCCCTCCACCGCTGGCCCAGCCTGAGTGAGCTAGAGCCACAGCACCCCGGGGTGGTGCCTGATCACATCGCACCCTCCACATGGGGCCCTCGACCTGGGCCTGCTCACCTCCACCATGGACAGCAATGGCGCCACACCCAGGGCTGAGCCAAGCCCAGGCAACGAGCGTCCAGGCAGCTCAAGGCAGCCCTGACCTCACCTTGTGGGGTCCGTAACAGGGGCCACTGTGTAGTCCTATTGAAACGCACCTCTGGGATGACTGGTTTCTCTATCCCGCTGCCTCCCCACCACCCCATGGCCTCATACCCCGTGCTCTTCCTGGGCGTCCCACCACCTCAGTCTGACCAGGCGACCAGCTGGGCCGGGCCTGCCCACCTGCCCACTCTGGGCCTCCTGGGAGCAGAGCAGGATCCCGGAGAAGCCCCCAGGCCCACCCAGTGCACATTTCCCTTCCCAGGGGAGAACAGCCACCACCCCCCAGCAAACCCCATGAGCCCTGGGGCTGCTGCCCGGCCAGACCCACTCTTGCCAACATGGCCTGGAGAAACCAGCCCTACAGGGAGCCCCCCAGGCAGCGGCCCACACAACACCAAATCCGCAGTGTCGGGACATGCTCTGGGAGGCCACCAGCACCCACGCAGGAGGCCCGAGCATGCAGGTGCTTCACAGGAGTCAGAGTACACCAAGGCTCCCGGCCTCGCCAGGACGTCCACAGGCCCACAGCTGCCGACACCCCTCAGGGACAAAAAGCCAGGTGGCCAACGGGGGGCGCCCACCTTGGCTGTGTTCCGAGAGTGCAGCTGGAAGCCACTCGAGCTCCAGATGCTCCCGTCCCAACACCTCTGTCTCCAAGAGGTGTCTGTCCATGACGTCCTGCTCATGCTGCGTGCGGAGAGGAGACTTCCATGCTTCTAACTCATGCCTGTGGTTTTCTACCAACTCCGCCTGGAAGCACGCCGGGCTCTCCTGCGGGGCAACCACAGAGGACAGACTGTTGATGCGCCCAGGGACCTTGTTCGCCGTCACTTCCCTCGAAGGTGTTTCCTGCTGTGTGCCAAGAAAACACACAAACCTCAGATTCCTGAGACCACACACACAGCCCATGTAAACCTGGGCAGCGTAGGCATGAGACGAGCGCCCTGTGCCGCCCCCACCGGGGGTCCCGGCCCAGCACAGGCCTCAGCGAGTTCTCAAGGACTGGAGGACTGAGCAAGTGAAGGGCTCCGTGTGTGCTCAATGTCTTCTTGTTTCCCTCAAATGCAACCAGTGAGTCCACCATCCTCCAAAACCACAGAGGAGTCACAGTAACCTGCACGTCACGCTTCTAATGAGCTCGAGCTGCCTCCTCAGTGGAGACTTCGTTCTCGTTTCTTACAGGAATGAGCTGGACGGATAACACAGACTTGTGCCCCTGGACACCGAGTGCACAGAGCAAAGAGCCATCCTGTCTGAGCACAGGGACAAGGTGCCGTGGCACGGGAGCCCCTGGCCCCTCTCCGAGAAAGACAGTCAGGACCAATGAGCAGCCAAGTGGAGACCCCCATGATGGGCCCGGAGATGAGACGGGAACCGCCCCCAGTGAGGGGACGGTGGTCAGCAAACATGTGAGGAGACACTCAAGTTCATCAGCGATCCTAGAAACGCAACTAGAGCGAGATGCGGCCCGTGGGTCGGGCGAGGCGCCCACAGGCTCAGGATGCACAATCCATCATTTTTATCTCCTTGCCCTCCTGAAACACGACTAAGATAATCGGGGAAGGAAAATTCAATTTATAAACATAGGAGGAAAAGAAACAGAGGAGGCGGCAACCCACAGAAAGCACAGGGTGTTGCCGCCTCCAGGCTTGCAGGGAGGGACCGAGCAGCACGGGGTGTGCTCACGGATGCCCGGGGGATGGAGGCCCTGCTCCCCGGTGGAGGCGGCGGCAGGGACCCACCTCTCCTCCGGCAAGGACCCCACAGGAGATGGAGAAGCCGCCTCTGGAGGAGACAACGACCCTGGAGGGAAGTGACACCACCGGCACCCCAAGCACAGCTCTGCAGTTGGCGCAGAGTCCCCAAGACTAAAGGGGCTCACGCCTGACAGGCAGACAGCGCAGGTTCCCGTCTACGCAGCAGACACCAAACACAGGGCCCAGACAGACAGAAAGCGGAGACACACAGGAGGCAGAAGAAGTCTCTAAAACACTAATTGCTGTCTTCAGAGAGGTAAGCAAAAGCATTCCGTCTATGAAACTGGAATAGGAGGACATAAAAAATGACAGAGCAAGAAAGCAAAGCCCCTAGAAATTAAAAATGATAAAGAAATAAATTCAACTGAAGAAATTAGAAGAGAGGTAGAGAAAATCTCCCGCTCACAAAATAAAACCAAAACAGATACAAGATGAGAGATAAAAATCTAAGAAAATCCGTGGCTTCACTCTGGAGGTTGCATGTGAGTCTCACGAGGGTTGCAAAGAGGACAAAGAATGCAAAGAAAAATAGTGATCAAAGTAAATAAAACACAAGATTTCCCAGAAGTGAAGGTAGAGTCTGAGATGCGAAGGCCCTGCCTTGCTCCTAGTGTGAAAAACAGGCACAGACAGAAGGACAGACAGACTGCAGTGTCTCGGACTCCCGGAATACAGAGGGGCGAGGGGGCCCGAGAGGGCACGGGGGAGGGACAGCGCCCCAGCAGCACTGGGGATGACAGAAGAGCCCCCTCCAGGAGAGCGAAGCCACCACAGATGTGCGAGAACGCGGCCGGCCCTGCTCACCCAGCTCCCACGCTCCGCTGAGGGGACATTCGCTCTGCAGGCACACAGGGAACGGACCATGAGAACGAGAGTGCAGGACACCCCGGACGGCGGTGAGTGGAAGATCCAGGGGCAGACCAGGCAGTGAGGAGCAGCAGAGGACAGCTCTCAGGAAGAGCAGCCACACGCGGACCAGGAGGCGACAAGCGAGGGCTCCACTGCGGCGTCCACGTCACACCCGTCAGGCACACAGACCCTGCGCACACATGGGTGGGGGCGGCCTCGGGGGGGTGGGGGAGCAGCACCTCGCACCCTCTCCTGGGACTCACGGGGAGTGGGAGACCCCCAGGAGGGGCTGAACTTTGTGCTCCAAAATTCGTGTGTTGAAACTCTAACCCTAGGACCACAGCACGTGACTGTATTCGGAGACAGCGCCTTTAAAGAGGGAATTAAGATTAAATGAGGTCACTAGGGTGGGCCCTGATGGTCTGACTGGCTCCCTATAAGAAGAGGAGCTGAGGACACAGACACACACAGAGGGACGACCCTGCCAGGACACAGGAAGGAGACGCCATCTGCACGCCAAGGAGAGAGGCCTCTGAGGAACCAGCCCTGCCGCTCCCTGACCTCGGACGTCCTGCCTCCAGGACTGGGAGAGAATCAATGTCCGTGGTTTGAGCCACCCAGTCTGTGGGACTTGGTGACGCTGCCTGGGCTAAGACACAACCTAAATGACCAAGAACAGAAGCCACTCTGACCGAGAGTCAGGGCCCAGGTGAAGCTGAGTGCACCCGCATCGAGGGCCGCGGAGCCTGGGACCGAGGCTCCAGGGAATCACAGTTGGTGACAGCGAGGTCAGCTGAAGGGCAGGTGCTCACAGGATATCCTGGAGGCCACACTGGCGGCCCAGACCCACAACTGCCCATCGTCCCAGGAAACACTGTTTGCACAGCGCTGTTCCACAGAGGTTAAAAATGACAGAAACTGATGGCAGGGAGGCAATTCAAGGAAGAAGAAACATAAAAGATGTGTAACACGTAACTCCAACTAAAAACAATTTCACACCCTTCAAACTGTCAAAAAGTCAAGTCTGACAACAAGCAGTATGAGACGTGCCTGGCGGGGAAAAGGCCTCCCTTACGGTGAGGGGCTGAGGGAAGGACTAGCTCTGCCGACCCCACCTTGCCCTTCCAGATCTATGCGCTTGATCAAAAAGTGCATCAAGAGCCTGAGAATGGCGGGGCAAGCCTGTAATCCCAACAGTCTGGGAGGCTGAGGCAGGAGGATTGCTTAAGCCCAGGAGCTTCAGGCTGCAGTGAGCTGTGATCATACCACCGCACCCTAGCCTGGGCAACAGAGCCAGACCCCATCTCAAAAAAAAGGGAAGAAAGTGAATGAAGAGATGAGCACTGCGCAGCAAATGGCCTCGCCAGAGGCATCCACTGGTATCAAAGCAGCCTTCCTCCACCCGCAGTGCCAGGGAGGGTGCGAACACAGATCCCATAACACAAAACACAGCCTCTGCCCAGTGATTGGTCCATTACCTCATGTTGCTCAGGTTGAAGGTCAAGTTGATCAAGACGACCTGTTTTTTCTTTTTCAGGTGTCTCTTCCAAACGTGTACAAGATAAACTAGGAGAGAAAACGTGTTTTACAAACCGCATGTGCCCCGCTTCCACATGGGCTCCGCCGTGTCCCGGGACCGACAGTGCAGAGACCCCTTTCTCACTTCCACAGCGAGGGCGGGTGGCGCCCAGGTGCAGGGGCCACGGCCAGTCTGCACGTGGCCCAGCCAGGGCCAGCAAGGGGGTGAGGGTGTGAGACCCAGGCCGGGGGGGGGGCGGGGGGCTGCCATTGACTCAGCAGAAACGTGCAAGTCAGAGACTCAGTTAGTATCATCTTGTCTTGGATCCCAGCCATGAAGTGTGTTTCTACAACAAAAGGCTATTGGTCTCTGTCGGCATGAAATGACAAACAAAACTAGATCTGAATTCAGGACAAGTTCCTATATTTTAGGAACACATTTAAGATAAAAATTGCTTTATTTACCCGATTTCCACAGACTCCAGTAGAGAATCTTCCTTGACCTCCTGTAGCCGATGCTGTAACAGAGTCAGGTCTTCTTGGTAGGTTTTCTCGGCATCTCTTAATTTCTCTTCAAAATAAATTCTCAATTGCTCCAGTTCAGATTCATGATGGGTTTTTTCTTGCTGCTGCTGCTGTTCAAAGTCTCGCTTCAGGTGTTCCAATTCTTCCACGTGAGACGCTCTTACCAGGAACTGCTCGTGCAACTCTGTAACAGGATGAAATCACGCAATTATCTTAAAATGAGACACGGAAAACCAGGAGACAGGTAAGACCCTGGGGTGTGCAGGCCCCAGTCTCAGAGCCTGAGAGTGTGACAAAGGACCCCTCCCACAGCTTCAATCTGCAGCCCCCTAGGAGCAGAACGCTTTCTCCAGCTGATCACTCCACGTGGAAGGAGGAGGTGGCCTCTCAGGCCCAGCGGCTCCAGCCACAGCCAGAAGGCAACAGATGCTGGTCCTGCACCCACCAGATGCAGTTCTGCCAGGACCTGAACAAGCCTGGAAGCAGACACAGGTCAGCACATGGGCCACACCCAGATTCCAGCTGTAGGAGACCCTGGGCAGAAAATCCAGCCACACTGTCCCAGATTTTCTTTGAGCTAATGAATGTGTGTCGTTTTGGGCCACCAAATTTGTGATAATTTGTTAGACAGCAACAGAAAAGCAACACAGACCATGAGAGAACAAGTCCCCATGGCTACTGTGGTCCAGAGAAGGCAGTGGTGGGTCTACAGAAATCATAAAACTACACATGTAAGTAATCTTCAAAATGTAAAACAAGTAAGTTTATGAAATCACTTTTTTGTGGTTGCTACAATTATTAAATTCTAGTTTGGGATTTTAACAACTAAAAACTCACAACTTTACCTTTCGAGGATTTAAAAAATTTTCCACATAAAATTCCTCACCATTCAGTTCCTGCCTATCAGTCCTGGCAGAATCAAGCTGCGACCACAGGCGCCGGATTTCCTCCTGAGACTGTGCCTTCAGGTCTTCATACGACGCTTGGAGAGTCTCTAACTGGGAAAGAGCAGTGTCCGGTGAGGACTGGATGAGATAGACCCTGCCCACCCCCGGCAGTGAACGTGCGGTTTCATGCAGTCCCTCGAGTCATCTGCTAGCACCTCTGGGGGAAGCTCGTCCCAAACCTGCAGCTCAGAGAAAACCAGCAACAGCCACGATCAGAACAGCTCTGCTCCGTGTGGGAGATCACTGCACACAGCAAAGCACGCTACGGATGGCAGCGACTTCTGGGTGTCTGAGTGCCAGACGGCACGGGGCCCAGGGGTCACAGCCGGATGGTGCTCCCTTGTGGGCACGCCCATGGTCTGCGGCTGGTCTGCCGGCACCTGCCTGGAGTAGCAGAGTTCCACCTACACGCCACTGAGCAGACGTCAGGGACAGTCTCAACTGCACTCACGTCCCACCTACACACTAGCTCTGGGACGGGCTTGGGAAACAGCGTTGGCACTCAGTGCCCATCACTCACAAAATGGGGGGGGTTCTCATTTTTACTATTTTCACACTGAAGAAGCAAGTTACCTCTTAACACTTTTTAAAATTTTTTTTTTTAAGACGGGGTCTTGCTCTGTCACCCAGCTGGAGTGCAGTGGCGTCACCGTAGCTCACTGAAGCCTCGAACTCCAGGTCTGGAGCGATCCTCCCACCTCAGCCTCCCAAAGTGCTGGGTGGGACTTACAGGTGTGAGCCGCCACGCCCGGCCACCTCTCACACTGTGATACTAAACATTTCTCTGTCACATCACCAGGAGCCCAAAGACCAACACGGCACAACCTGGCGACCTGCGGCTTTCCATGGGACTAACTCTCAGATGTCAGAAGCTACGGTGAACACCTTGGTGCATGAAGAGTGCTCGGGACAGAGGCCGAGGGCGGAACCTGGTCAGACTGACCTGGCATCTGCAGCATCTGCTCACACTGCCCCAGGCCCCCAGAGCAGAGCTGGCATTGCCCACAGTCTTGCCAACATGGGACTGGTCAAAACACCCACAGAAGGACAAAAACTACAACTCGTTTTTTAAAATGTCGCTCTCTGGTGGGGGCTGCCTCCCCCTTTTCCTCAGTAACTCGTGTCTCTGCAGGCACCTGCTCAGGCCCCACTCCCTGCACACGTCGGCTTGTTCTCACTGAGCAGGGGAGACCTGGGGCCCAGGACAGGCCTCCTGAGGCCCCTGAACCCCGACTACTTCCCTCTTCTCAGGTTTGTAACTCCTGGCCCGACACACTGCCCATTCCAGCTTCTAGTTTATTTTCTTTTTAATTTCTTAAACTGATGCCTGGGACGTTCACTTGCTTCTTAGGTTTGGTAGCAGCAGCATTTTGGGATCTGGCCACATCGCCCACACTTTCATCTGTGCGTATTTCATGAGAAAAGCGTCTCAGATGCGTAACAGCACAAATGTGTTTGGTTAACTTCTTAGGACTTTCTTGTTTACTGAATTACGGTCAGAAAATGTGGCCTTACACTCCTACTGTCTAGAATTTCTATAAATGTCTCAGAGACCCTTATAAAGAATATGCATTTTCTGAGTATGAGATTGAACATAATTATTAAATCGACCTCACACTCCATGTCCTTACACTTTTATTTGCCAAACACTGAGAGTCTCTTTAAATGCAGTACTTAAGTTTTAGCAAATAACAGAGTATACAACGGCCCAATTCCAAAATCTTTTAAAACTTCTCAAATATATCAAGTAATTAAAAATAAATAAGTTCTTGCCTACCTCTAGCTGTTTCTCTCTTTCCTTTTCTTTGAATTTTAACTCCAAGTCTTCTAAGTAACGGCAGCGTTCAGACTGTAGGTCTTCACGCAACTTTTTAATGGCTGCTTCATACTGAGCTTCCAGATTCTCAAGAGTAGCTAGAAAGCAGGACAAATGTCACTTAGTTTATGACAAGACGTGTTCCTCCTCGGCAGTAACGTTGATCCACACAGCACGACTAGTGACGATGGTGCACACAGCACTGCCCCACGAGGCTCCACTCTGGGCTCTGGCAGTAAGGGCCCTGCCCACAGGGGCCATGCAGACCCATCCTCGGCTCCTCCCCGCCCTCCCCTGGGGAGGAAGGGACGCCCACAGGCAACATGCAGACAGCGCCACCCGACCCACAATGTCATCCGACCCACGGCATCACATGGGACATGCAACCCGGGAGCATCAACAGTGGGCAACCGTGACGCTGCCGCCACGGTGGTTGCTCAGCAGCCGAACGTGCAAAGCATCTCTCTGCAACAACGGGCAGGAGGGCCAAGGACCCCGAGAGGCCTCTGGCACAAGTGTGCTCAGCTGTCCAGCGAGTAACACCAAAGGCAGGAGATGCATGCCAGGCTCCCATGATGAGTTATGTGACACTTCCTCTCGTCTCACAGGAAAACTCACTCCCACTTCAAACCTGCTTGTTTTAATTAGATGCTCACATTCAGCCTGGTTTTTGGCTTGAAAAATCTTTTCCAACTCAGCTTTCTGTTCTGCCAATTCTTCCTGAAACTGGCTTCGTAAATCCTCCATTTCTAACTGATGCTTTGCAGATAACTCTTTGCGTAGCTTTTCTAAGCATAAATCTCTTTCAGATTCCCAGTCTTGTTTCAGAGTCTAATTTGAAAGAAAAAGGAAATTAGAGTCAATAGTTGATTATCTGTGGTACAGAGACTTAAGTTGCACAGTCAAAAGCCAAGAGTGGGGCCTGGCGGGTGACTGGCTCCTGCAATCCCAGCACTCTGGGAGGCCGAGGAGGGAGGATCACTTGAGATCACGAGCTGGAGTCTGCGGCGACCTCCAATAGCACCACTGCGCCCAAGCTGGGACAACAGAGCAAGACTCTGTCTCAAAAAACAAAACAAAACAAAGGTGGGCAGTCATCACCCCCAAACTAAACTGTCCCCAGAAACAGGTTCTTGGTGGCCAGTCAGTCCCTCCAACAATAGCTGAAAGGACAGAAACAGAAGCATCTGGAGGCCCAAAGAACAAGAACAAGACCACGTATCCCAGGATAGAACCGGCCTAGGGATACAGCGTGGCATCCACAGAGCTGCCCTCAAAGGCTCCTGCACCCGTCTCCCTGCAAGACCCAGGGAGCAACAGTGACTTTGCCAACGTCTGCCTGGGGCTGGGCTCTGTCCCCACTGCCTGGGCCAGAGGGGCAGGAGGCCAGAGAGCCACCCGAGGCACAGGCTGACAGCCACTTTCTGACCATGGCCTTAGGGCACGGCCAGCACGCCTGGCTCAGGCCGCACCTCACACTCAGCATGGGCTGGGGGCTCACTCCCTTCCACCAGGGCCTGGTACCAACTTGGTGCCGCCTGTGGTCACGACACCTCCCACCCACCCACGGCACCCTGCCCCTCCAGAAAGCTCTTCCAGGGAGGTGCTCCACGTGACACCTAGCACCTGCACCATGAACATTTCCCTGAATTGCCATGTCCACCTCCCTCTACCAGACACAAGTCCGGGGGGACAGAGGCTGCGTCCCAGAGCACAGCTCAGGGCAGGACCCCGGGGCCATGCAGAAACCCAGCCTGGGCGGACAGGCGAGCGCCGTTGTTACAGAAATCAACATGAAACCACAAAACAAGTCTTCTGACAAATACAAATCACACAAAGAAAAGAATGCTGTAACACTTTCAACTGGCACATTCCAACAAAGCTGTGATCAGATTGTGTCTGAATCAAGTGAGGGCAAGGACGGGGGCTATGGGGTGTGGTGAGAAAAGAAAGACAATATACACATGAATTACATTGTTTTTTCTTTTTAAAGAGAGAGTCTCGCTCTGTCACCTGGGCTAGTACGCAGAGGCATCGTGACAGCTCCCTGCAGCCTCCAACTCCTGGCTCAAGATCCTCCCGCTTCAGCCTCCTGAGTCGCTGGGACCACAAGCGAGCACCAGCACGCACCGGCTAATTTTCTCTATTTTCAGTAGAGACGGGATCTCAGCTATTGCCCAGGCTGGTCTCTAACTCCTGACCTCAAGCGATCCTCCCGCCTCGGCTTCCAAGAGTGCCGCAATTACAGGCACAAGCCACTGCACCCAGCATGAATTATTTTTCTAATCAATCATATTACCTCTATTATTCGGACATTTTTCTCCACCTCTGATTGTAACTTCTCCTTCAGCTCAGCTGCAAGAAATAAAAAAATTACCTCAGATGACTTAGTCTCAACCTTTCCAATGACTGCATCCACTGGCCACTCCATGGGCACCTGCCAACCTTCCCGGGACAACAGGGCCTGTCTGTGATGCGTGTAGTTTAAATAACAAAGTGTATTTCTGCCACAGCTAAGCCCAGCCACATGGGACAACATAAGAGAGCAGGTAAAGGTCAGTCCCTGGGACCCCCCTCGTCACCGACAACCTTGAAAGTTGCTCTAACCTCTGGCCACGAGAACCCTGGGGCCCTTAGCTCAGGCTCCCACCAAGGCCAATTCCAGGTGAGGCGCTGGGGGCGGCTCTAGGATCCAACAGCCTCCAACCCCAAGAGGGAAGAAGCCCAAGAACACAGGCTCGAGCAAGGACTTGAGTGGTCAGACGCCTCCTCAGGAACCGCAGATATTGGGCAGAGGAAGGGGCAGGTGTGACAAAGGTGTGTGGGCCCGAGAGGTGGGCGCGGCACACCTGGAGATGGGGGCAGGAAGAAGCAGCAGGACCTCAGGACGGGTGGCCACGGAGTACCAGCAGACAGCACCCGGCTAGGAGGCGGCTCCACAACCGAGGATGAGGCCTCTGTGGGCAACGTGCTGCCACGTCCAGAGGGCCAGTCAGGACCCCCAGGCCAGCCACATGCGGGGCCAGGGACCAGAGCGAGGCAGGGCCTTGGCAGACTGGCACAACACTGCCCAGGAGCACCCGCAGAGAAGCGGCAAGAGGAAAAGCATGTTTTATATTTTAGAAAACGAGGTAGGAAAATAAAAATATACATTTGTGCTTGCTTGAAACTACATGAACAAACATGGGAGGGCGTCACAAGAAATGAAGAAAACTGGTCCCCCGGGGTGAGGGCGAGTGGCAGGTGGCCGGTGCGAAGACTTTCCGGCACACCCGCAGCTGGAGACCTGCATCTGCCTCCTGGCGGGAAGCAGAGGCGGCTGCGCGGGTGCGGGTTCCCCTGGTGATGGATGCTCCAAACTGGATCGCTGTGAGCTGTGGCCATGCTACAGGCCACCAAACTGTACACCTTAAATAGGTGAATTATATCTCAATAAAGAAGACGTTCACAAAAATAGTGACTACCTCAACAAAAAAAGCACCCAAAACCATTAAAATTAAAACATAAAAGTAAATATCACACATACGAAGAGCTCAGTTTAGGCCAGATAATCAACAAATTTAAAAAGCGCCTAAGTCAACCGGTGGATTGCAGCCACCCACTTCCTGTCCACCTGTCTGTCCACACCTGGGTGTGAGCAGCACCCGCTTCCTGTCCACCTGTCTGTCCACACCTGGGTGTGAGCAGCACCCGCTTCCTGTCCACCAGTCTGTCCACACCTGGGTGTGAGCAGCACCCGCTTCCTGTCCACCTGGGTGTGAGCAGCACCCGCTTCCTGTCCACCTGTCTGTCCACACCTGGGTGTGAGCAGCACCCGTTTCCTGTCCACCGGTCTGTCCACACCTGGGTGTGAGCAGCTCCCGCTTCCTGTCCACCTGTCTGTCCACACCTGAGTGGCTGCAGTACCTGTTTCCTGGCTACAGCTGAGCGCCATCTCTTCCTTCTCCCGTGCATGCTGCTCCCTGAGGAGCTCCAGCTCGTGCTGCTGCCTGCTCTGCAGCAGGGCCAGCTCCTGGGCGCGCCGGCTGTTCAGCATCTCCCGCAGCTCCGTCAGCGCCGTCTCCTTCTCCTTCTGGAGGTTGGCCTGCGTCAGCTCCAGCTGCACCGTATGCATGTTGCTCAGACTCAGGCGCAGCGCTTCCAGCTCAAGGCTGTGCACTGTCTGTGGCGGAGAGAAGCATCTCTGATGAGGCGCAGAGAGCGGAAACGAGACAAGACGGGAGTAAGCAGAACACAGACGTGAAAACGGAAGGGCCTCCCCGTGGACAGGGCAGGACACCGACCAGCTCCTGGGCCAGAGCACGTTGCCCACAGACCCTCACTCCCAGGGGCTCTACGCTGCGCCCCGAGCCCTGCCGCCACCAGGTGTGCCTCCCACCTGCACACGCCACCCCCTTCCCTCACTGGATAAAGGCACTGTCTGCACTCAGAGTGGGACTCTCAGCCGATGGGGGCGGGGCCAGACGCCCTGCCCATGGGCATCCCTCCACTGGCCCTTGTGAGAGCCCCATGCACAGAACGTGGAAACAATTCCAACAGAGGAGAGGAGACGGCAGGCCCACAGGACCCACCCCACCTGCCTGGAACCCTCCCCAGCCCTGGTAAGAATCACAGAAGAACTGCAGTGACCGTGTGGGGGCCGACTGTCCCAAGTCCAGGGCCTGCGTGCTCCATCACCTGTGTCTGCTGCTGCCCGTCAGGTCTGCCCACGAGCTCAGCAATCTCAGGTTCACATTCCTGTTCACATTCCTGGGGAAGGAAAGCAAAGGACATGGCCCAGAATGGACATGAGGAAACAGTCACTGCAAAATAACTGTGACGTGCCAGGGAGAACTGAAAACACATGTCCTCACACAGACACGTGGACAAATGTTTATAGCAGCATCATTCACCACAGCCACAGATGGAAACCACCCAAATGCCCACCGACGGAGGAATGAACAAAATGTGGCATGTTCGTACGACGGACACTACTCAGCCATACACAGGAATGAGGAACTGGCACACGCTACAACACGGAAGGCCTTGACGACGCGACACAGAGGAAAGACCCCACGGGCATGAAGACCCGTGTGGTAGGACCCGTCTACAGGAAACAGCACAGGCAAACCAGAGACGGAGCAGACCGGGGGCTGCAGCGCGCTGAGGGGAGAGCAGGGCAGTGACTGCCAACGGGCACCCGGTTTCCTCCCGGGGAGCTGGGAATGCCCAGAATCGGCAGAGAGAGTGGTCACGCAACACTGAGAACACACTGAAGCCACTAGAGTACATGCCTTAAAACGGTGTATTTTATGTTATGTGAATTATATCTCATTAAAATAATATTACAGAAAAATATTCAACCTGTCTAAGTGCAATAATATGCCATTAAAAGGCCCACAAACAGAGGCTGTGGACGCCACGCCGCCCTCAGCAGTGCTGGCACTGGAGGGACACATGACCTCCGGGCGTCAGGAAAGGGAAAAGAGTGACACCTACGGGAGTAAACGTGCCCATCGATTCGTGCGTGGATTAACACAGCGCGGTGTATGGACACCACGGAGCACTACTCAGCCATAAAAAGAAATGAATTAATGTCTTTCGTAGCAATTTGGATGGAACTGGAGACCATCATCGCAAGTGAAGTGTCTCAAGAATGGAAAAACAAACACCACATGTACTCTAATAATCTGGAACTAATCGATGGGCACATGTGGGCACAGAGAGAAGAAGTCATTTAAAATCAAGAAGGTGGGAGGGGATGGGGGGGAGGAGTAAAAACCTCCCTAACGGGTGCAATGAACACTTTTCAAGTGACAGGCACACCAACAGCGCTGACTTAAGCATCATAAAAACTATCCGCGTAACAAAAACATTTGTACCCCCTTCATATTTTGAAATTCAAAGAAAAAAGAGTAAATGTACATAAAATGCCTGGGAAAGGCAGGCACATCGTCAGTAAACCAGCCTGGAGACGCAAACACTAAGGGTCACTGCACAACTAAGCCGGCAAAAGCCGGAGATACCGCTGAACCGCGATGTCACTGAGGCCACGGCAAACAAGCGTCCCCAAACATGCCAATGAAAGACTATGGCAGTTCAGCTGTTTCCTTAACAGCTATTTTGACAACCTATGTCAAGAGCCACAGAAAACCTTTCTCTGTCTTTACGTTCCCACCTCTGGGAATGTCTCCAGCAGCAATAATCCGAAGGGAACAGAAAAGTGGCAGGCCTGTGTCCTGGCACGAGCCCAAGCTGTGCCGCCCCCAGCCCCGACAGCTGCCTGGCCCTCCCCGTGGGCTCCCCCGCTCCACGGCCCACAGAGGCCGTCCTGTGGTGTCAGCCACAGTCCTCCCAGCTGCCCCCAGGCCGCACAGACCAGCCACTGGCTTACAAAGCATTCAGACTCAAAATGACCAAAGCTGAACTCAAGTTTCCTGCCCAAACAAGGGGACTGTGCTGGGGGTGGGGAGACGGGGAGTTTCACATGGTCATGAAGGCCAGAGAGGCCCCAGAGGAACCAGACAGAGGGCAAGAGTGGTGAGCCCCACCAGGGCCTGCACCAGGCGGGATTTATCCCCAGGGCGCTGCGGGCACCGAGGGAGGAACCTCTCCCTGAAGCGCTGGGGGCTCCTCCACCTCCTCTGCCTCTGTAAACAGCACCCCCAGACCCACACGGTCCTGTTCCCGCCTCCTTCATGGCCACGTCAGCACTAACCCTCCCCGCACGGCCACTTCCTCCCGTGCCGAGCCCACACCCCGTGGAGGCCGGCTGCTCCCCACACGTGGTCTGTGGTGGTGCTGATGCAGGTGCTCCTGCCAGAACTTGCCGCCTGTCTCCAGGCCCAGCATCAACCTGGCACATGCTAGAGACGTCGACGTCGTGAAAATGGGCATGCACTCCTCATCTATCATGATGGCGACAATTTGGAAACAATGAAACTGTTCAAAAAGAGGAGTGTTATAAGTTAATTAAATATCATTATGGATCCTTTTTCACATTATGGTTTTTCTTTTAATTGGAAAAGGTAACATATGAACATCTAGTTTTAAATACAAAAGGCAAGCTCTTAAAACCTCTGGAATTGATGGATAAAACAGAACAAAGATGACCTGAAAGGTTCCTATGGGAGAGAGAACTTGCCACACACCCAAGAGGAAGGACTTGAAAACTCAACCCGCCTGGGGCGCTGGGAGAGGCGAGGAACAGAGATGCTCGGTGTCCACACACTCCTGCGCCAGGAGGCAGAGGCAGGAGCCCTGCAGGGCTGTGCCAGGACAGGACCAACAAGCACACCTGGCACTCCAGGGCAGGGAGGGAAGGCCATGGTAGGGGTGAGGGTGTGGCCAGGCTCTCGCTTCTGTGAAGTGGAAACTGAGGCCCATCATCATTTCTTTATAAACTCATACACTCCACGGCACAGTAAACCCCAAGCAAAGAAATGGACTTAAAAACATGCCGAGGGAAAGGGATATTTCTGGAATACCGATCGGATGCCAACGTGATCCCATCTGGAAAGGCTCCCGAGAGCCACAACGCAGACGTGCTCACAAAGCACACAGGCACCTCACTAAGGAAGAGTGTCCACCATGTTCTGCCCCAAGAAGTCTAACAGACACATGGAAATCAGAAAACATTTCAAGGAACAAAAAACAATCTTGGGAAGTGGTACCCACAAGCAGGCCCTCACACAGGTACGCAGCCCCAAATCATCAGAGATCCAAATAATCCCACACTACACATTTAATTTAAGGTGCATGGACTGATCTTTCTCTAAATACTAGGCCAAAATAGAGACCAATTCACTCATTATAAAGAAAGTACAGTTATATTTAAAAGAAGCTTGAAAATATCTCTAAAAAACCAGGAAATTATATAGAATGACATGACCAATTTTAAGAGATCCAAATAGAATGTCTTGAAATAAAAACAGTAGGCCTGGCACCATGGCGCATACCTATAATCCTTTTTAGATAACTTTTTCCTTAATAATTTGTAGAATTTAGGAGTTTTTTGCTTTTTTGTTAAATCCCCTCAAATTTGAATTTCAAGTTTTGCAAATGAATTTCTTCCCCAATGGTTTTTTGACCGATAAATTCACAATAATTTTGGGCTTTTAATCTGCAGTGCAAACTGAGCTTCCAATGACAATGAGCGTATCCAAAAAAGAGCCAGTGCCACCCACAGGGGCCTGCGTTTGAGATGGGGACCTGAAGGCGCCGTGCCCCTGTCTCTCCCCAGCCAGCAGCATCGCCTCGACCTGGGTGGCGTCAGGGTGTGCTGGACCCGACTGTAATTGCTGAGTCTCTTTTCTGAGCAGTTATAACTATTTGAGAGCACTGACTTTTCATAAATTTTATCCTTACAAGTCTTCCAAAGAATGATGAGAAATTTTACTGATTTTTTTAAAAAAGAGAACAAAGACTGGGTGCGGTGACTCACACCTGTGATCCCAGTACTCTGGGAGGCCGAGGTGGGAAGATCGCTTGGGCTCAGGAGTTTGAGACCAGCCTGAGCAAGAGCGAGACCCAATCTCTACTAAACACAGAAAAATGAGCTGGGCATCATGGCTCATGCCTGTAGTCCCAGCTACTCAGGAGGCTGAGACAGGACGATCACTTGAGCCCAGGAGTTTGGGGTTGCTGTGAACTATGATGATGCCATGGCACTCTAGCCCAGGCACAGAGCGAGACCCTGTCTCAAAAAAAAAAAAAAAAAAAGTATATGCAATCAGAACTAAGTACATCAAAAGTAACACTCTGAAGGTGAAAACAAGTATTCTCATTGAACACCAAACCTCCAACCTAAAAAAACAGCGGTAGAGGTGGGGAGGAAGAGGTTTTACACAATGAGACAGACACTTCAGAACTTTCTGTAAGTCGACAATTATGCCCAAGCCCAGAATGTGCTCGGCCGAGTGCAATTAGGACACCTACAACCACACTGACACTTGGGTCTGGTTGGCAGGAACCCCAGCCACATCCCAGTCTGCCCTCCCCAGGGGCATCCACCTGTCAGCCGGACCACTACAGTCCTCCGTTCAAGTATCGCTAACTCCAACCCCTATTGAGAAAATCAATGCAAATAATGCATTTTGTCTTTTATAGATCACGTGCAACTGAGTAAGCAAAAATTTGAATGAGGTCACAGATACAAGTCACACAGAGCTCACAGAGCACCCAGGATGCTGGGCCGTGCACACAAACACCTGCAGCCCTTGGGTCACCTGGCGGCTGCGCTGCCAGCTGCAAAACCTGCTTGGTAGCACACAGCTGTGGGGCTCTGGGACAGGCCCAGAACTCCTCTCCTCATAGAGATCAAAGTCCCTACCTCACCGCAGGGCCACAAATATCAAACAAGAAACACAGAATACAGACCACCATGTCTGGCACAAATAAAAAATGTATACATGAGTCATTATTATTCCAAATTAAAACATAATTGCATCCATTCCTTTTTTGTCAAAAGAAAAAAAAAAAGATCTAACACCTAATCACGTACATCACTGCCAGGCATCCTACCAAGCAGTAGACACATGAATAGAACTAAAATAACATGAAACTTTGTACCAAACAAGGGATGCATCTTCAGACTCTCCTTTCAAAGACAGGTGTCTTCTGAAATGCCACTGTCAACACTGCATAACCTGATCGATTACTGCCTAGGCTCATGCATCCTCTGGCCCTGCGGTCCCCACCCCAGCCTGGCAGGCTGCAGACCTCTGCGACACCACCCCCCATGCCCACCCCAGGCATGGAAAAACTGTCTTCCTAGAAAGGCAGGAATGAGGGGCACAGCAGGAGGTGAGTGGCCAGTGAGTGAGGAAAGCTTCATCTGCATTTACAGCTGCTCCCCATCACTCCATCACCACCTGAGCTCCGCCTCCCCCCAGCCCTGTCCCTGGAAAAACTGTCTTCCCTGAAACCCGTCCCTGGTGCTAAAAAGGCTGGGGACCGCTGCTCTAGCCTACCTCCCAGCACAGGCACATGGTCATAAAATGCAACTTTACTTCATCATCAGACTGAGCTCAGCACAAGGACAAAGGTAAATCTGCAGAAAGGCACCTCGACACCAAAACCCAGAAAGAAAAAGTCCTGATCACTGCTCCCCTCCAGCCCCTCAACCAGTTCAGACAATTTAGAATTAACTGAACTTCCCTGCTTTCAGAAAACTAGATCACAGATCACTGCAATTGTTCTCTTCACTGAAAATGGAAAGACAGCCACAGGCAGAGGACTCTGGGGGCTGGACCCTCCACCGGGCGACCTGGCACAGCCCCCACCAGCAGGTCCGCCCAGGGAAAACCACGCCCACTCCTGTCCCGTCCTGCCCTCCTGGGCCTGAGCCCCTCAGCACAGCCACCAAGCACCAGAGGCCAAGGAAGCCCACCTAGTGTCTCTGCTGGACCTGGTCTCTTTTCTCCACGCTGAAATCTTTCTTTTCTGATCCCACAGACTCCAATAGATACCCTACCTCACCCAGTCTTTAAAACAGACAAGCAAATCACTGCTCAGGCAGAGGAGGGAAAGGTCCCCACTCGGACACACTGAACCATAATGCAGAAGGTAAAGCCCAGCCTTCATGCTTTGTATTAAAACGTGACAGTTCCTTTGAACTAGACCTGACCTGGCAAGTTAACAACAAACTTTCTGGTGGGGAACAGACCGGGACACAGCTCCTCCACCTCCAAACCAAGCCTGACAGTAGCTTCTTGCCTGCCCAGAACTTTTTGTCCAGTTTGGTTGTTCTAGCCTGAGTCTTACTCATTTCATGCTGACTCTGATCCACAGGCAAATATATTCTGTCCTTTAAAAAGACAAAGGTAATTATTTCACTTATACTCTCAGAACTTGGCAGTCCATCTACTCCTCTCCTGCCACCGCTCAAATCAAACATCAATAGCTTTTCTCCATTTTTTTTTTTCTAAGAGACAGGGTCTTGCTGTTGCCCAGGCTGGAGTGCCATGTCATCATCACAGCTCACTGCAACCTCGAAACCCTGGGCTACAGCAACCTGCCTCAGTTTCCCAAGTAGCTGGGACTAGAAGATGCACCACCATATCCAGTTAATTTGTTGTTTTCTATTTTTTGTAGACACTAGGTCTCCATATGTTGCTCAGGCTGGTCTCAAACTCCTGGCTTCAATCGATCCTCCTGCCTCAGCCTCTCGAACTGCTGGGATTATAGGCGTGAGCCACTGCACCCACTTATAGCCTTTCTCTAAATTCAACTCTCAGACTGATCACACCTTCCCTCCTATTATGATTGCCTGTTATGGACTGAATTTTTCCACCAAATTCATAGGTTGAAGCCCTAAATCCCAAGGTGACTGAATTTGGAGACAGGGCCGTAACGAGGTGATTAAGGTTAGATGAGGTCCTAAGGGTGGGGCCCTGATCCAATAGGAATGTGTCCTCGTAAAAAGGGACACCAGAGCTCTCTGCCACGTGAGGACACAGAGAAGGCAGCCACCCGCAAACCAGCCCCGCCAGCACCTTGACCTTGGACTTCTGGCCTCCAGAGGCTGGCAGAACACAATCCCCTGTTGCTCAAGCCCTCTAGTCTGTGTCACTTGTGGTAGAGCAGCTGAGCAGAGTAACACGGTCTTTCAATCTCCCCTCATCTTTCTCTCCTTTCCTTCCTGCTGACCTCCTCACTGCCTTCCCCACCACCCAGACCCACGCCCACCCTCACACTCGCCATGTCACTGCAGCCCACGGGCCGGCCAGCGCAGACCTGGTGAGCTGGTGCACACCAGCAGGTCAGGGGACCGTGAGAAACCACCACTTCCTTAGCTGTGCCGCCCCAGCTGCGCGGACAGCAGCATCGGAAGTGCTCCTGTGCCTCTGGGAAACACCTCATCAAGCAGGGCCAGAGAGTGGCTCCTCTGCCCGCAGCCTCACAGACGTGCTCACGTCGGTCCCTCCCCACCCCTTCCGTGCGTGCCATGGTTCTGAACATTTGCACACAAGCAGAACCCGTCAGTCTGCATTCCACCATGGGATGCCCCAACCTCCTAAGTGAATTCTTAAAATTTGCGACATTAGGTTCACTCTCTGCTGTCAAGTTCCACCCGTTCCGAGGAATGCTCGATGCCATACACCCACAATGACAGCACCACACAGACGTCCCCTGCCCTAGAAAATCCCGTGCTTCATCTGCTCAGCTTTCCCAGCCCACCACTGTTTACTGTCTCTTACAGCTCTGCCTTTTCCAGAATGTGCTATGAATGGAAGCAGACATATGCAGCCTTCTCGGACTGCCTTCTTTCACTCGGCAACAAGCACATAAGGACGCTCTGCGCCTTTTCACAGCGTGATAGCTCATCTCCTTTTAGTGCCGGGTGACATCCGTTGTCTGGATGGACCACAGTCTGTCGACCATTCACCTACTGAAGCACATCTTGGGTGCTTCCAGGCCAGGGCCATTATGAACAAAGCTGCCACAAACATCCACATGCAGGGTTTTGCGTGAACACCACTTTTCAAACCTGTTGGCAAACACCTATGTGCACAATTGCCAGACCATATGGAAAAACCATCCTTAGCTTAATTAAAAACTGTCAAACTGGGGCCGGGCGCGGTGGCTCACGCCTGTAATCCTAGCACTCTGGGAGGCCGAGGCGGGCGGATCGTTCTGAGCTCAGGAGTTCGAGACCAGCCTGAGCAAGAGCGAGACCCCATCTCTACCAAAAATACAAAGAAATTAACTGGACAGCTAAAAAAATATATATAGAAAAAAATTAGCCGGGCATGGTGGCGCATGCCTGTAGTCCCAGCTACTCGGGAGGCTGAGACAGTAGGATTGCTTGAGCCCAGGAGTTTGAGGTTGCTGTGAGCTAGGCTGACGCCCCGGCACTCGCCCCAGGCGAGAGAGACTCTGTCTCAAAAAAAAAAAAACTGTCAAACTGTCTTCCAAAGTGGTCATGCCATTTTGCATTTTCACCAGCATGAAGGAGCGTTCCTGTGGCCGCACATCCTCGTTGGCATTTGGTGTGGTGTTTCAGATCTTAGAAATTCTAACAAGTGTATAGTGGTATCTTGTTATTTTAACTTTCATT